>OZ008355.1:10998945-11248315 GCA_963931975.1 Cataclysta lemnata
CAGATCCCCACTGCTGATAAGGAGAGTTTGATGGTGCAGCTACCCCTGCTGAAAGGTTCGTCCGTGCCCTCCCGAACGGACTGACTGACTGTTGGACATAATTGTAACATAATTGTAGGAAATTTTTCCAAACGCCTCCTAGAGATTTTAGTTAGTGTTTACAAACATAGCGCCTACGTTTGTTTAGTTTCTTGCAATATTCGCATGGAACGACCGTGTCTATTTCTAGCGTCGCTAGCTTTATCTTTAATCTTTCAATAATATCGGCCAGACGTCATCAAGCCGTCCATTCCGTTTTGTTTTTGACGAATGATTGTATAGAAAAATGACCTTTACATCACTTTTCTATACATTCACTATGTCAGGAGACTAATGAACGGAGAGAGTGATTGAGATGACAACATTCCAATCCATGCTGCTCAAGGTTTTACAGTCCGCCGCCTACGACGAAAGCGCGTACGTATATGACTACTGCGTTTGATGGGACGGGCAGGAGTAACTAAGCGACGCGGAGTACCCAAACATCGCCCACTCATGCTAATAACCTTCGAAGGGCATCAACATGCCTCAACAATTCGGCTGAAAGGTTAAAACTGTAACGACCGACTAGGTATCTAATGGCATGTATACGTACGTCTCTAGCGTAACAAGTATAGCGTGAAATGGCGAAAACGCCGCAGAAATATATCGACCCATTCTGGCCAGTGGACGGCACTCGGCCGGAATGTATGCCATGGGACATTAAAGCGGTGTCCTTGCCATGCACCACATTTCCCATTAAATAAATAAATAAGGAAATCTTTATTGACAAAACTTAGGGCTAGAACCAGTTAACAATAGTTACAAATATTAATAATCTGAGGTAAAAAAATAACAATATGCCTGCTGAGCTGGGAAGATCCTGTGTTTGAATTTATTTATGCATGCGATGTCTTCGTTTGCGTTTAGTTTGAGTGTGGGTTCATAAAACTATACCTGTGGGAATTTAAACACTGTTAGTTGAATCGAATCAAAATTTAGGCTGGAGTTCAGCAACACTTAAACAGGAGAATAATATTAAACCGTCAGTGAATCAATTTTGACATCCTCCTGTATGGAAGAACTGTCAAAAACTAACGGTTATCTTTTAGTCGCTTGTGTTACGTGTTGGTGACCTCGAGCCTTAGGCTGGTGTTCACCAGCACATAAACAGACGATTATTATTTAACCTTCAGTTTTCGATTTTTTTCTGTATGGAAGAATTGTCAAAAACTGCCGGTTATATTTTAATCGTTTGATTTACGTGTCGGTGAACTCGAGCCTACTCGTTACGTTTAACCGTGGTTTAATTAATTCTCCAAGTTACGAAGAATCACATGTGGTGGGAGAGCACTATTTCTGGAATTGTTTAGGTTACGTTACGTCTCGATTATGACTCTGTTTTCTATGAACCCCACAGTTATTTATATCGATTCCGATTATCGTGATTTAAGTCATGGACATGTTCACGCATCTCGGACGTGATTTAGTTAATAAAGCTAACTTTTTGAACAAACTGTTATAGATGTCTGGTCACTTGGACAGGCATTCAGCCAATAAGATTAGAATATTTAATATAGTTAGCGTAGTTTTCAAAATTCTTTTTGCAAATAGATCCTTCAAAACATGGGCTCAAAATGTCTGCAAGCACAAAACTTTGAAAATTATTGAAGAAAAGAGTTAAAAGAATTTAAGTAATGAGTTTCCGTCAAAATACTTGGACAAGCATTCATCCCAGAAGATTACAATATGTATAGTTTTTGGTTTTCAAAATTCTTTTTGCAAAAATATTTATTTGAAACCAAGACTGAAAATGTCTGCAGGTACAAAACTTTGGAAATTATTCCTATAATAAATAAATATTTTTACATTCACACCTATCATCTAGCCCAAAGTAAGTAGCCTAAGCACTTGTGTTATGGATACTAGATGACGGACATATTTTTGATATAATTATGTATATAAATTTTGAAAACATACTACATATACACAACCATGACTCGGAAACAAACATTTATGGTCATCACAAAGTTTGCCCCTACCAGGATTCGAACCCGGGACCTCTTGGCCAATACCCAGCAATCTGAGCATTCGACCAAGGCGGCTATAGCCTTTGATTTGAAAGTAAAGATTATATTACAAATTAATATTGTAAAATGTAAACGCGAAAGTTTTGTTATCAACTTGGCAACAATCTTTGCAAACTAATCTGTCATGTATTTGTTATACCTACCTAAAGTAATGTAACTTAGATTTGAAGGCATTTTCTGGGTGCAAAAACTTTTGTACTCGTGGTCGTTGGTAAAATACAGGTAGGAGCATTATTACCACCTAGCAATATTGTACTGCGATTTAAGTGCCCAATTGATGGCAATAGGCCCCCCAATTACATGGGACTAACATAATTGGCGAAACGTGCGTGTCAAAGTTAATTCACATCAGAGATTTAATAGGTTTTGGACCGCCTAAAACAATTTGCGTATAGATTTTATCTACATCAAAGAATAAGTTATTGCGTGTTCTTATAAATTCCTTTAGTTATTTTACTTGATGCGGTCTAGGTTTCGGAAGCATTGTTTACGCACCACATACACTACGGTCTACAAGACAAATGGTTATGGCGTAATAGATATTAATTATTTAATTTCGCCCAAAATAGTTTTGCTTCTTGTTTGTTTGTCTTTAAAACTGCGTAATTTTGTAAACTTGAAGGCAAATTGATTTAGGTTGAGGGTTGATCAGATTAGTTTAGTACAGAAGATAGTTGAGAAATTAGTGATACAGTGAGCCCGCAAAAAATATTACAATAACCAACAAAAACTTCAAACAAAGTCGTCATTAATGATGGATTAGGTATATAGGCTTTGAAGATATTATTATAAATACAAATGTAAATGTTATAAAAAGTGATGGTAAATACCATGCCGATCGAGAGATCGATGAACAGAGATATATAAGAGGATGACAACATACCAATTCCCAGTGATCAATATTTTTAGGTTTTACGGCTGTGGCCTCTTCGGGTGTGCTGATTTTGGTGGTATGCACTGACTCCACTGTTCGGGTGACTTTTGATACACACCGGCCAATCTACCTCAGTCGACATTTACGACACTCCCGTCACATCTTATGTTTATTTACTCCGATGGCAGCATTGATAACAGTTATATTAGAGTCGGAGTAATAATACAAGAATAAAAATAACCTTTCCTGACTATAAACTGGCAGAAGAATGATAGTGACGCATATGGATGACATTCATAGAACTTTAGTAGCATTATCAACAGAATAAACCATATCATACATACATACATACATATAATTATGTATGTATGTATGTAAACCATATCGATAAATTTCAACATACATACATACATAAATCACGCCAATATCCCCGAAGGGGGGTACGCAGAGGTGAACTATCACCCACATTTCACCGAATATGTTAGGTCCCATGTAGGTAATAGGTGGCGAGCCTATTGCCATTTATCGGGCACAGAAGTCGCAGTCCTATTGCTAGGTGGTATAAGAGGAACGCTGCTGCCCATTCCTCATCACTGATTTATCCTTAGTCGCCTTGTACGACACCCACGGGAGAGATTTGGGGTGGTGACAATTGTATTCTACTCTGCCGTCACCACGCGGCGAATAAATTTCTATCATCCTGCTAATGCGCCATATATAAATAAAAGCATTTAATACACTTAACCTGAAAACATTGGACACAGAAATTCAATGTGTAACGTCTGGAATCGTTTCTTTCCAAATGAACTTGTAGTTCCAAGTAAACAATCACGGTTCGCCTCCGTCCCTCCCGAAGGGACTGCACTCTGGTTTATTTAAGCTTTAAGGTGCCACACTCTGGTTTATTTAAGGTGCTAGTTCGCCTCAAGGGTTCTATACGAAATACTTGTAAAAGCGTTTGTTTTCAACTTTGCTAACCGTACTCCCATAAACCTCGGCATCTTTCGATCTCTTCTTTAAATAGGAGGCGGGCCCTTGGGTTATCGAATGGTTACTACAACCAACTACATATAATATAAGGAAACATATATATAAGTATTATATAATATTGGCCGCGTGGTGACGGCAGAGTAGAATACAATTGTCACCACCCCAAACCTCTCCCGTGGGTGTCGTAGAGGGCGACTAAGGATAAATCAGTGATGAGGAATGGGCAGCAGCATTCCTCTTATACCTACCACCTAGCAAAGTACTGCGACTTTTGTGCCCGATAAATCGCAATATGCTCGCCACCTATTACATGGGACCTAGCCTAATTGGCGAAGCGTGGGTGCTAGTTCACCTCTGCCTACCCCTTCGGGGATATTGGCGTGAATTATGTATGTATGTATATATAAGTATGTTATTGAACTCATCGAAAACGACTACACCGATTTTCATAAATTTTTGTGTAGGTATATTTGGTAGTTCTGAGAATAGGTCGTAGGCTATTTTCCCCTATCCCTAATCCCCTAGTTGATAAGGGCAGACTGGTGAATTGCCGCGAGGCAGATCCCAGACTTTCCCCCCCTTACAGGGCTAGGAGGAACACCGGAGTGGTTTAGTGGGTAGTGCTGGTCGCTTGGTGCCTTGGCGAGTCTCACAAACGCCAGTCGCCTAGCTAGCGGCTGGTATGGTGCTTCAAAGCATTCCACTCCGAAAAAAAAAAAAGTTGATAAGGGCAAAACAACGTTTGCCGGACCAGCTAGTTTAAATATATTTATGAATTCGCAGGATGCAGTGTTGAGTGCGATCTTCCTGGCCTGAGGCAATATATAAGCCTTTGGCAGCAGTGGTAAAATAATAGCCACCGTAATTTGAACCTTGAAATTTGTAATAAGGTTTAAAACCAATGATAAAAAATTACATGAAATTGCCCTATCGCTACCAACAGTTAGCACCTGGCTGTCGATGCAGCTATTACTTATTAACTCTGTAGATTTTGTATGTCTCTAGGTAGCTCTTTACCAACTTCACCGTTACTACGAGATCCACAAGATAATCTTAGACAATCTGTCTGTTTGATAACGCTGTTGTTAGGTCAGCCCGTGACCCATGAAATAATCCGAGTTTTCTACGTAGGCATATGAGATTCCTTTGCAAGTAGTTCAGCACACAAAACTTTGTCCGGATTCGTACTGAATACTGTGTGAAATTCATATAGCAGTTATATTATTCATATAGCATTAACAGGATTTTGGTATTAACTGTCTTACTTAACAGTAAATATTATCTATACTTATAATTATAAAGCTGAAGAGTTTGTTTGTTTGGTTCTTCAGCTTTTTAATTATTGGTATAGATAATACTACGTAATTATAAGCTGAAGCGTTTGTTTGTTTGGTTCGTTGGTTGGTTAAACGCGCTAATCTCAGAAACTACTGGTTCAAATTGAAAAAATATTTTTGTGATGGATAGTCCATTTATTGAGGAAGGCTATAGGCTAGTTAACCGACATTAACGCGAGCGAAGCCGCGGGTGACCACTAGTAGCTAAAGTAAGAAATCCCAGAGAGCAGCAAAAGAAAGAAGAGTTGAACAGATTAGAAATAAGAGGAAAACTAATGAAAAACTAATGCTATTTTGAAGACATTGTATTCTGCTCAGCAGCTACCACATGGTGGCAGCGCATTTTTAAATATGACATAAGAAAATTTATTTTTCACTTCTCATGCTCTGAAAGTGCGTATTTGTGCAGGATATAGGCTGCACAAAATAGATTTTTGTGCTCTAGAGCATTAACGTATCTACTCATAAATGTGTCTCTATTAAGGCAAAAAAAGTGAGCAATGCAGCCAAACACAATAAGAAATTCAGAGATAGAATTTGTTATTTTATTATTTACTTAAATTTATTTGCCTAATGCGTTTTTTAAGACATAATTTTAATTTAAATAGGTACGGTAGGTTATTAAATTAACTTAAGAAAATTATTATTTCAAAATTAATTTAATACTTGGCTGTATAGGTCTGCAGCCCAAGCCTAATACCAATGGGAAAAACAATTTCCTTCAGTATTCAAAATTGTACTAATTTTAGTTTGAATTTTATGAAATGTTATGATAAACTACTGTATTATTTCCTCGCAATCGAAGTGAAAAGCAGAGTTTCTACCTCGTCCACAAAACCATTTTTATCCTCGACATTACTATCAGCCCTCGCCTTCGGCTCGGGCTGCTAAAAGTCTCGGACAAAAATGATTCGTTTTGTGCACTTGATGGAAAATCTACTATTATGCTCCAAATGTTTTGATGAATGTTTTGAAATGTTTGATTGCGATCACGCGAACTTTTAATCTATTTTTTTACTCTAAAGGTTTATTTTCCTTCAACAGACGCACCGGTCGCGGAACGTGAGCAACTGTTCGTGCAGAAGCTGCGGCAATGCTGCCTCCTGTTCGACTTCGCGGACGAGCCGCTGTCCGACCTCAAATGGAAGGAGGTGAAGCGGGCCGCGCTGCTCGAGATGGTCGAGTACGTCACCTCGCAGAATGACGTCATCACAGAGGCCATATACCCGGAGGCTGTCAACATGGTACCTACATACATATACATACATATTTCACGCCTTTCTCCCACAGGGGTAAACAGAGATCACTTCTTTCCACTTGTTACGATCATTATTTGGCAGAGATCGCTTTTCTCACTTGTTAGATCCTTACATACTTCTTTCGCTTCATACAATCTCATTTATGTCTTCATGTACCTATGCCCGTCGGTTTCGGGTACCTACTCTTCACCTGGGGGCTCAGAGTAAATAGGACTGGAGCAGCCATTAGTCAATTTCTCGTACATATTTTTCTGCCATTTTTTGCTGGGGGTGAGGTTACTACTACACTGAATGCCAGCACACAGAAACAAAAACTTTTTGCGTATTTACAAACGCACACCTGCATAATACGACACACATTTTTAAAATTCACGCACACATACTTAAAATAGTGTGTTAACGTTCTATTCAAACACACGAATGTCATTGTGTGAGTAGTGACATGACATAGCACGAGAATATCAATATCGATAAATCAGTTTCGTTCAATGAATGAATGCATTAATATATGCTGTATTCTTTAGGAAAACTAAAAATAAAAATTAAAAATTAGATGTTTCGGGAATGTGAAAGCTTACATACATACATACATAATTCACGCCAATATCCCCGAAGGGGTAGGCAGAGGTGAACTAGCACCCACGCTTCGCCAATTAGGCTAGGTCCCGTGTAATAGGTGGCGAGCCTATTGCCATTTATCAGGCACAAAAGTCGCAGTACTTTGCTAGTTGGTAGGTATAAGAGGAATGTTGCTGCCCATTCCTCATCACTGATTTCTCCTTAGTCGCCTTCTACGACACCCACGGGAGAGGTTTGGGGTGGTGACAATTGTATTCTACTCTGCCGTCACCACACGGCCATGTGAAAGCTTACAGTATAAATATCAGCAATTAGGATACCGGCTAGGGGCAGGGGTATTTTCGCTTGAACTACACATACCGATCATTTCTGATTTTAATACTACAATAATATTTTCCAAAAGCTTCATTTATGTACGGAAGACTTTGGTGCCACATACCTAACTCCTAGTAAATCGAAGTATTGCTCTTGGACCACCGGGTTTTTTAAAGGAGCTTTTAAATATTAATAAAAATTAAATTTAACTTAAATGTTGACAATGACATTTAGCTATCATCATACCAAATGTCATCAAAATCCGTCTCGTAGTTTATGCATGATGCGTGCACAAACATACATACAGACAGACAAAATGTTTAAATAAATCACGCCTATATCCCCGAAGGGTAGGCAGAGGTGAACTAACACTCACGTTTTGCCAATTATGTTAGGTCCCATGTAAAATGTGGCGAGCCTATTGCCATTAATCGGGCACAAAAGTCGCAGTACATTTCTAGGTGGTATAAAAGGAACGCTGCTTCCTATTCCTCATCACTGATTTATCCGTAGTCGCCTTGTACGACACCCACGGGAGAGATTTGAGGTGGTGACAATTATATTCTGCTCTGCCGTGACCACACGGCAATTACTAACATCATATATGCCATTTGGTTTAAGGTGGACTTGACCTGGGGGCCTACCGCCTAACTCGATTGCTGACGATAGCTATATTGCAATGCACTGCTTACGGCTATAGCAGCCATCCTGATTTTTTAGGCGGCACGGATTTTGTGCCAAATTGATACAAAATCATTCGGTTATCATTCGTTCAAAGCTATCGCAAATAGATTAGGTGCATTTAGTGCGAAATGACAGCATGACGTCATAAACTATAGCTTTAGCTTTAGCAATCGAGTTAGGCGGTAGGCCCCCTGTTTTATTCTATATCTCTATAGTTTTATTCTAGGATTTCAAAATTAAAGGAACTTCAATTCATAAAAGTATCATAAATTTAATCCATATTAAAAAATGATCAATTTAATAGTCTGAATAAAATGCCGAAGTTAATGTATAACCTCAGGAACACAGTGTATAGATTTAAATCATAATACATATTTTAAATTTAATGTTACTTTCATTCATTCATTCATTCATTACTCCCTCGTAAAATCGCAATATCGATGACATTGACATCACTAGTAATGAAGTGCAATTCAATTAGGGTTGCTGATTACAAAAAAAAAACAATTTGTACTGTGGTTCGAAAAAAAATTTAGGTTTCTCACATTGAACTACTATTACTAGCGTATAGAAGCGACACCGCAAACAAGAAAAGTAGCCCGTGCGTTGATGCTCCGGAGCAACAACTCATTTAGTCATTCGCCAACGCTCGAAGCAACTGCTTACCGAAATTGTGGCTACAAAACGATTTAAAAATGCCTTCTTGCGTGTTAAAAACATGCAAAAACGAATCAAGAACAAGTTAAAAAGATAAGGGTGTGACTTATCATCGGTAAGTTACAAAATATTAATTAAAACATAACAAATATTAATTTTAAAACATAATTCGCCATTTTGTATAAAAATCATAGATTATGAAAAAGTGAACTATACAGAATGGACAATTGATAAATTGTTGGTGAATTTTGTGACTTCGATGCAACTGATAATTTTGTACTTTTTATTACTCATTTTGTTATCATTCAATATAATTTCACTCTCAGACTAATTACTTGTGTTATGGATACTAGATAAATGCGCTTCACATTTTTATAAATAAACTACAACTATGGCTCGTGAGTAATTGTTGTTGTGAGTGTGTGTGTGTGTGTGTGTGTGTGTGTGTGTGTGTGTGTGTGTGTGTTAGTTACTTAGCTTAGAATTTTGAGAGTTTATCTCATAGGCTCTAGAATGGGCCCTAGAATGGGCATACCCCTTTTAAATAAAAATCAAAAGTAGTACCTAATTTTATTTAATTTTAAACTTGTAACTATTCATTGACATTTCCTTTATTTCTTAACCATTTTATTTCTAAATAATATCTAAGTAATAATAATTTATTCAAATATATATAAAAATAGATAATGCATTCAAATTCGGTTTCGGAAGCACTAGTTAAATCTTTGTCTCTTCTGCGATGCATAATCTATAGGGATATTTTTGTTAAGACTGCGTTGAAAGAAACGCGTAAGCGCCATGAAATCAGCGGCGCTTACGATGTTTTGGCCGCGAGAAAACTGTGCTCAATCAGCGATTAGCGCTGCATGTTTTAATACTTTGGTTAGACGATAATTCACTGGTAATTGTGTTAGCGCTTATGTTGTTTGTTTAGCGCTGCAGCATATAACTGATTCCAGGCCACGCTCGCCCGCTCGCCCCGCACACCCCGCCACCGTAGGTAGATTCGAGTTGGGAGAATATTTTTGTTTGGCATAGCGTCTCTAGTTTACTTTATAACTCAATGGTTTCTCAGAAATAATCGGCTTTGCTGGTACCTTTTTACCCATGCTTATTTTATAAAGTCAGGGACGCTGTAAGCATATACAGCATAGGTACTCTTAATGTTTATGAGCGCCGCCCCGCATGAATAAAGGGCAAAATAGTCTTATTATTGTTTTATTTTATTAATTCACTTATGATTTTATATTTCCATGTAGTGTGGCAAAAAATAGGCTTCAAGCGGCCGCAAAAGTGTAGGTAGGTATGTACTTAATACTAAACTAAATATAAACACTCAACGTATATTGTTAAAACGAAATTATAATTGGTAATTAATTAATACAAAATGACAAAATTACACTTATTAACAACAAACTTTTTTAAATTATTGTCTAATTAATTGAAATGTGATAATGTTCAACCCTAGGTAGTCTCGTGGGGAGTGTGCTGGAAGATCGTTCGATGACGTCACGGCCGACTCCCCACGAGACTATAGCGCGAAATTTGAAATTGTAGTATGCTAAAACATGAAATTATGAAGTAAATACATATCAAATCTTAAAAATAATACTTAAAAATGAAATGTGACGCCATCTTTTTGAATACTAGATGTTTTCGACTTTTTTTTACGGTAAATAACAGCACAGGCAGGCATTTTAGTGGGAGCTCTGCACGGTAAGACGTTCTGATTATTGTGGTTTTAAAATGGCGGCTCAACTAGTTTTATATAACGCACAGGCATCCGATGCTTGTGCGTTTGGCAGAGGGGAATGTAAGGCAAAGGCTACTCCAGTCCTATTTACTCCGAGCCTGGGGGCCTATCGCCTTAATCGATTGCTAAAGCAAAAGCTATAGTTTATGACGTCATGCTGTCATTTCGCAACAAATGTACCTAAACTATCAGCGATAGCTTTGAACGAATGATCACCGAATGATTTTGTATGAATTTGGCACAAAATCTGAACCGCCTAAAAATTCAGCATGGCTGCTGCTGCTATAGCCGTAAGCAGTGCATTGCAATATAGCAATCATCAACAATCTAGTTAGGCGGTAGGTCCCTTTATAGATAGACTTTAAATTTTATTATGAAAGTCAACATGGTAAATGGCTTATTTGGCTCTTCTTATTTAGGGGAGGGGACCGAAACGGCCATTCTGCCTAAGACTGCTTTTGTGCGTTGCGAGGGATGTGTTTGAGGAGAACCAATAGAATCACTAAATTTTCCCAGGCATACAAAAGTGGAAAAGCAGATGCTCTCGTGCAAAGAATACTTTTAATCCCGTCAACTTTAGTGACTAGTTCCTTGAGAGGACATGTGAAGATTGAAATTCCCATATGTCTCCTTGGCTGTATGGAGAATATTAAACCAGAGTACCCGTTAGCGTTAGACTTCTATGCAAGTACTACACGTAACGTTTAAACGATAAAGTAACAATATCATAGCGTAAACAATATCATAGCCATCAATCGGAACACGAAAAAACTTACCTTGTTCACACGCAGGTAGGTACTAAATTAAAATATTCGATCTTATTAAAAAAGTAAAATTTCGAATCCGATCGAATTGACTCGCACTCGTTATGACCATGTTTTCGTAACCAGTTCGTTAATAGTCCAATTCTTGTACAACAAGTTTCCTGGCATCTGCGTAAACTATTATCTTAATAAGTAGGCACCGTGTCCATTTGAATAAATAAATGAAAAGTGATTAATTTTAAGTCTCTCCCGTGGGTGTCGTACAAGGCGACTAAGAATAAATCAGCGATGAGGCAGCAGCGTTCCTCCTGTATCACCTAGCAGTAGTACTGCGACTTTTGTGCCCGATAAATGGCAATAGGTTCGCCACCTATTACATGGGACCTAACATAAATGGCGAAATGTGGGTGCTAGTTCACCTTTGCCTACCCCTTCGGGGATATAGGCGTGATTTATGTATGTATGTATGTATGATTAATTTTAACTTGACTCAATAAAATTTCATCTTTCAAGAAGTTGATACGCCAGTCAATAAAGCCCAAGTGGTTATCCTTATTAAAATCTGTGAATAAAGAAAGAAGAACCAGTATAAGGTATATAATATAATATTGTGGATACCACCAAAAGCACAAACAAATGCAGTCGTAATGTGTCTTCAGAAACAAGGATGGTTGGTAAAGAACCAAGGTGAAGCAAGTGGAAAGCTCTGCGTATTTCTAGGTCTAATCAAACGCATGCCAAATCGCCGCGCCTGCGCCGTCACACGCCTAAAACAATAAATATTTCAATTTAATTTTAATTACTTTTATTTAATTTTATATTATTGATTTCATTTTTTCTAAACCTCTCCCGTGGGTGTCGTAGAAGGCGACTAAGGATAAATCAGTGATGAGGAATGGGCAGCAGCATTCCTCTTATACCTACCAACTAGCAAAGTACTGCGGACTTTTGTGCCCGATAAATGGCAATAGGCTCGACACCTATTACATGGGACCTAGCCTAATTGGCGAAGCGTGGGTGCTAGTTCACCTCTGCCTACCCCTTCGGGGATATTGGCGTGAATTATGTATGTATGTATTTTTTCTAACATTTAGGGCCTGTTTCACAATCCACAAGTTAGTTCTGAGTAGCTTATTTGGCAGTTCAATTGACATCTATTTTATATTACAACTGTCAATTGATCTGCCAAGTAAGCTACTGCTAATGTTCTGCCAAGTCAGAACTTACTTGTCGATTGTGAAACAGGCCCTTAATTATAATGTTGAAATAAAAATCAAAACATTTTGTTTTGATTTTTTGAAATGGAATTATTTTCCGTTCCCAGTTCGCCATAAACCTGTTCCGGACCCTGCCGCCGTCGTCGAACCCGAACGGCGCGGAGTTCGACCCCGAGGAGGACGAGCCCACGCTGGAGGCGGCCTGGCCGCACCTGCAGCTGGTCTACGAGCTATTCCTCAGGCTGCTCGAGTCGCCTGACTTCCAGCCGAACATTGCCAAGAAGTACATTGACCAGAAATTTGTAATGCAGGTCAGTGTGCGTTTCATTGTCTTCCATACTACCCTGGATCTTCCATGCTGGCCCGGGAGTGAACAAATAACGTAGAATAGGCCAGTGTCGTAAAAGTCGACTAAGGGAGATTGCCCGGTGTAGACCAATAATAACCCGTATGGTGAAGGGCGCAAACAAACCACCAACAACACCATACTCAAAGAGGGTTGGTGTCAGGCAGGCGGCCGGCTGTAACACCTAAGCCAAAATCTTGAGCAGTATGGATTGGAATCACTCACTCCGTTCATCAGCCTTTCGACATGCTCCGTTCCGTCTCTTTTCTATAATGTAAACATTTAAAAAAACTACTTTCTCTGTGGTTCAATGGCACAGTATAGAACCAGTAGCTTATCTGCGGCCTGTCGGCGAGCTATTAGCCTACTCTGCGTTGACGCTAGGGTTGTAACTAAAGCGGCGGCTGCCAGCGCGAATGTGGCGGGCGTGAACGAGAGCGACCGAAAGTGTAACCACCTCTTACACGCGCGATCACACCGAACCCATAGGCCCCCGTATTTTATGTCAATGTGTGCGTTACAGTGCGTGCCTACACGGCGCCGAGTACGAAAGCACACATTCTAATGGGCAGCGGCTAGTTTGTATGAAGATATATCACTGTTTATACTGTGTCAAAGGTTCATTTACTCAAAATAGTCGCGCCCTAATTAAAGAAAGAGACAAGACTATTGTGGGTGCGGCATATTATGTCTTCTGTCGGTCGAACACTGTTTTCGATGTATCACGTTATTCTGGGAAAGAAGTTGGGTATATATATTAGTCTATGAAAAAACGATATTGCCAATCAAACCGAAAGCATACCCAACCAATTTTACGCAGTGACGTACGGACTAGAGTTAGGTGTGGCAGTGTGTCCCGGAAGTCGTCGAAGGCGCGTTTTTTTTAATTCAAACATACATAAACCACGCCTATTTAGGGGGGTGGGTAGGCAGAGGTGAATTAGTAGCCCACGTTTGGACAAATATATTAGTCCCATGTAATATAGAGCGAGCCTATTACCATCTATATGGCACGTAAAACGAAGTATATTACAAAGAAAAATAGATCGGAAAAAGTTCGAAAAATTATAGTCTTGGTGCGGGAAAGAAACAGTATACAGGGTGGAAAGTTGAAATGTGAGCGGCTACCAGAGCCCTTGCAGCCATGCGAAAATGATCTTAAGAGACTTCACCTAACTTTTTGAGCGATGACAATCGACATTAACAGATTTTTGATAAAATGTACAGTCAGCGAGAAAATCGTCAGAATTGACAATTTTTTTTATGCCAATCGAGCCCATTCCCATAGAGGATTGAAACACTTTTTGAGACCAATTGAGGTTAGAAAACCCACAAATCAAAGAAAACTTTTTTACATACATTTTAGTAGGGTAAGGCAAAGAATTTTCGCCAAAAGATCAATCATTTTTATCGGGACAACTTCCATAAGGACATTAAAATGGGATAAAACGGTATTCTGAGATATAAAAAACCAAGAAATACGATACAAAAACAAAAAATAAGCTTCTACCTAATCTGAAATTTTATTGATTTGAAACCATTTCAACGTTCCAGAGAATAAAAAAAACTGAAATAAAACATCAGATATCTTCACTGTTCTAAATTCAAAATTCTTTCTTCGTAACTATTAGGCCTCTTGTGCACAAGCGGTTTTTCGCCGTCAAAATCTTTGGTTGATTCGCCGTAGGCACGGTCGTCAGTGTTGTATGGATCACTATGGAAGCTGTAGAGGTGCGCGGCGCCGGCGGCGCCGCCCGTGCAACAAAATGCCACTTTTCCTTACCCTACTAAAATGTATGGATAAAGTTTTATTTGATTTGTGGGTTTTCTAGTACTCTAATCTCAGTTGGTCTCAAAAAGTATTTTAATCCCCTATGGGAATGGGATCGATTGGCAGCAAAAAAAAAATTGTCAATGATTTTCTCGCTGACTGTACATTTTATCAAAAATCAGTGAATGTCGATTGTCATTGCTCAAAAAGTTGGGTGAGGTCTCTTAAAACCATTTCAACCATGGCAGCAAGGGATCTGGTAGCTGCCCTTACTGCCCCATCTCGACTTTCCACCCTGTATTGCTATAGTACGACCACTTATCTGAAACATCTCTACGGGTAACCAACAGCCATTTTTTGTCTTCATTCAATGACTGTGATTAGGTATTAATATAAATGAAATTATACAATGTCTGTAGTTATTGATATTTCACGATTATGTATTTCAAAATACCGACAACAGTAAATAAATAGCCTTAACCATTGCGTAAGAGAGGTTTGAATTAAGCGTTCGAACTATAGATGTTATAATAGAAACTCTTTGAATGCTCTATATAAAGCTTTTAATATAGATACCTATGCCGTGTGGTGACGGCAGAGTAGAATACAATTGTCACCACCCCAAATCTCTCCCCTGGGGGTCGTACAAGGCGACTAAGGATAAATCAGTGATGAGGAATGGGCTGCAGCGTTCCTCTTATACCACCTAGCAAATTAGCAATAGTACTGCGACTTTTGTGCCCGATAAACGGCAATAGGCTCGCCACCTATTACATGGGACTTAACATAGTTGGCGAAACGTGGGTGCTAGTTCACCTCCGCCTACCCCTTCGGGGATATAGGCGTGATTTATGTATGTATGTATGTATGTACCTATGCCTACGTTGTTTCAATGTCAATAGCTATGCGGATAATTGTAGTACCTACCTATGACCTGTAGGGAGCCGCCGTCTTTCCTTTATTTTAACTGGTCGACGTGATGGCTCCTTGCGGGGCAATCAAGTACCGAATAGCTTCTCGTTCGCATACCCGCACCACATGAACACATAAACCGAACAGAGTAAAAGCTTCCTAAAGCGCCTTAGGGACGGTCGATCGAGCGGCTTCGCGTCAATCACGTAGATTTTCTGTTGTGCTTGCTTAACAGTGTAATTGAAAGAGGCTGGACCATAAACTATACATACATT
This sequence comes from Cataclysta lemnata, assembly GCA_963931975.1. Lineage (NCBI taxonomy): Eukaryota > Metazoa > Arthropoda > Insecta > Lepidoptera > Crambidae > Cataclysta > Cataclysta lemnata. The sequence goes on from OZ008355.1 coordinate 11,014,787, forward strand.
TGAAATCACATCAAGCGCGTATCAAGCTCCTTGTCTATGGTCAAGCTTCTTGACAGGCAATCATTCAATCACACTGTTTAGCAAGTACAGAAGAAAATCTACGTGTTTGACGCGAAGCCGCATGGTCGTCTCGGACGCCCATAAGAACGCCGTCGCACTAACCCTGACAATATGCAACTGGCTGTGCGTCATAAACCGGTTTTTTCCAGTCTCGCCGTGTGCGCGACAGCGGCCAGTAGTAACGCACACATGCCCCGCGATTAGTAGTACAACCGATTCGCGCGGTTATATGAAGGTTATTCTCTGTTCCGTTTATTTACTCATGTGCCCGCTCGGAGTACCTTCCCTTCGGTGATTTATCGTCCGGCGGAGAAAATTGGAGCAGGCCAAACGTCGTTGTATGGAAATGTTATTATAATGAGAGCAGATATTATTATGGTGGACGGCAAAGGTTATATACGCATTCGTGTGAATTAATCTGCTCAGACTGGGAAACATGTGCATACATTAAGTGTATTTACATGCTTACATAACATAACATACCACATGCATACATAAGACAATTAATATTTTAACTTAAAATTTAAACACATTATCATAATTAGTTAGTGACAAATAAACAAAACTAAAGCGAAGGTAGTGGATACTAATGATACTTACTTAAAAACAGGTCGGACCTCAATAACTATAGTGCGCTTGGCCTGCGTTTCCATAAACTAAGCTATGTTTGCTAGTGCCAGTCATGGATTGGGTGACCAAAAATATATTTTCTCGAGTTGCTCTCTGTGTAAAACACACGAGGTTACGGCTAAAAATCGAAAAGTTCAATTTTAATATCTTCTTCACACATTATCTTCCTCAATATCCGTAGCTGCTGCACAGAAAGCCTTTAATACTTTCCATGATTACGCCGACTGTGCATTGCCAACCCTTATCTCGCCGATTATCTGTCTATAGTCTCACTCTCGGCGATTACGAAGCGTAGTTAACAGTAGGTACTAACACGATCAAATTATGCTGGAGTCCACCAACACGTAAATAAAAGCGATATTTGACAGTTCTTCCATACGGTAAGGCTCGATTTCACCAACATGTAAAACAAGCGATTAAAAGATAACCGCCAGTTTTTGACAGTTCTTCCATACGGTAAGGCTCGAGTTCACCAACATGTAAAACAAGCTATTAAAAGATAACCGTCAGTTTTTGACAATTATTCCATACGGTAAGGCTCGAGTTCACAAACATGTAAAACAAGCGATTTAAAGATAACCGCCAGTTTTTGACGGTTACATAATAATCGCCTGTTTAAAGTGTTGGTGAACTCCTACCTTAAATTCAGTTGGAATATTTCAAACCCTTTTTCTACTCCCATTTCCAAATGTTCCAATTTTAAATCTGAATTTAGTTTCAAAAATAGTCAATAACTAATATAAAATGTGTTTTATCTTAGCAAATCTTTTGCAATTTAGTTTTCGGGGCATCCCAGAAAGTAATCAGGTTTGTTGGGAATGCCTCGCTCTTCCTATGTAATCATAACATTTAGAATTACATGATAAAAAAGCCAATCTAAAACATATTGTTTAAGTTCATTTCAATGGAACATTATTCAAGAAACAAGTGGTTGCGTAAAGTAAACCCATACGACTGTGCCCCTGGTACAAACTTTTCGAAGTTTAGAATTGTAATCGTATCGAGAAAGCACTCTAAAACCAAAACAAAAATTATATTAGATATTCACATTATTTAGAACTGTTTTACTTTAATAGGTAATAAAAATAAATAAATATCACTTTTATTTGTTTGCGTTTCTGAACGGTTTCCGTGACTCTTGTTTTTTGACGTTTGTGTTAATTCACCCCTGCCTAACCCTTTGGGAATGAATAGGCGTAATTTATGCATGAATAGAGCAACTAGACCTGTGATAGATCTAGCGGCACCAGTCGCGTTAATTACATAATCCAATGGCTGCCCTGCCAGCTATAAGCCTCCGCTGTCGTGGGCAATGTAGTGTGGCGAGCGATAAATGTTGTTTGTTCGTCCGTATCTACACAGTATACCCAGAACAGTAATACTTCTTCATACAAACTGCCTGCTGCCCATTAGAATGTGTGCTTTCATACTCGGCACTGTAACACACATAGACATAAAATACGGGGGCATAAGGGTTCGGTGTGATCGCGCGTGTACAAGGCGATTGTACTTTCGCTCGCTGCTCGTTCCCGCCCGGCACATTCATCATCATCATCATCCGGGTCATCCGCCTGATGGCGGGCTGCGGGCATCGAGCGGTAGCTCATAGCCCGGGCATCAACTCAGGGGACATCAGTCCCCCGGTGGTCTGAGCCGCCGTCTAAGACGGTGGGGCTCCCCATCGCCCTGTGCTCGACCCCGGTCTGGTGGCGAGGCCCTCGGCGCGGTCTAACCATATGCTGGGTGGTTTGCCGTGGGGCAAGGCCCAGCTAGGAGCCAGCGAGCGGGCCTTGATTTATGCCATGTACCCGAAGGAGCAGAGAGTAGGGGGGAAGGAACCTGGTGGTGGGTCGGCGAGATAAGTGGGGATGATGATGATGGTGCCGGCACATTCGCGCTCGCAGCCGCCGCTTTAGCTACAAACCTAGCGTCAACGCAGAGTAGGCTAATAACTTGCCGACAGGCCGCAGATAAACTACTGTTCTGTGTATACTGTGGTATCTATCTATCTATATGTATGTACCTGCTTGCGCCACCTTCATGTCGAACCTTGACCGTGTAGTGTGAATAATAGAAGCAAAACGGGCACATTTACGATTTATGTCCATTGTTTTCTCGATAACTCGAGATACGGGGCGTGTGTGTGCCTGGGACCGCGTAATTTTGTTGGGCAGGCGCTGTTGTTTCACTTATTAATCCACTTACCCCATATTCTACTTATAAAGCTCAATAGAATCTAATACCATACAACAATATCTCATAGTTCTTGATCCATTTGAAATCCTGATGATGACGATGTATGATTGAAAAAGAGGCTTGAAAATTTTCTAATATGATATGTAAATGTTATGTTATGGTGCGGGACGTGTTGTAAGAGGCAGCCTCCCGGATCGCGAAAGACGCGGGGTTCAGTCCAGCATCAGGACATGCAGAATTGTTTTGAAAATTTTCCGAACTCTTTGTCTTTGTAATAAATTTTCTTTTAGTAGGTAAATATAATGTTCAAATATATTTCTCGTCAATTACTACAATGTTGGGTTATATAGCCCATTCTCTCTATATTCTTCCATCTATACATATAGGGAAGGCGTGTGTCCCAGCAGTGGGAACATTGAAGGACTGGTAATGATGATGATGATGTATATATGATTATGAAAGATTATGAAAGATTATGATTATGATTAGGCCGAAACTGCGTCTTAGCATACCTACTCAAACAAATGAATCCAATTGTATATCTACTATTAATGTTGTCTTTCTTGTTTCAGTTATTAGAATTGTTTGACTCGGAAGACCCGCGCGAGCGCGACTTCCTGAAGACGACGCTTCACAGGATATATGGGAAGTTCCTAGTGATGAGAGCCTACATACGGAAACAAATCAACAATGTGTTTTATAAGTAAGAGTTTAAGATTACTTTTCCTTGGCATGCAACATGTAGAAAAACTGTGCTGCATAAACATTTTTTTTGAGGCTTAGTACATACATGCAGCTGTATCCTTAACTGGCTTATTTACTCCGCATTCTAATTAATATGATGAAAATAAGGTATCAAATTATTTATACATTACATATTAACAATTTCAATGAAAAAGCACAGACAGAAAACAAATATGTATATCCATTAATAAGCGAACGCATTATAAAAGGGGGAAGTAGTTATCCAATGCTTGTAGAAAAATATCGTCACCACCAAATAAATAAATATTCTTATTCGTCACCTACTCTAGCAGCCTCCGACTAATGCTTGACGTCACAATGTAGGTACATACTACAGTTTACTACACTACATACTTTTGTGTTGAAACCTGAACGCGCGTGGTTTCATAATTATAAATTGAAGGCATCAGGAGACTTAAGTCTTGACTGTGTTTGTTTCTTTATATGCGTATGATATTTATGTAAGGTTTCTTTTACAGTAGTCTAATCCATTCCGTTCAATAGCAAAAGCCTTTGTGAACAAGGTTGCTCGTTAAATACCTTAACCTTTTACTGTGAAATAGGTCTATTTATAGATTCTTTGCAACCTAATGGCTGGTCAGTTTTTGGACATGAAGTTTTATTGTTGTTTCATGGCTTGTTACATTATTCTGTAATGTAAGTTTTATTGTCTACCGTAAATGACAAAGGTATTTTAACCAGCCATACTGTACTGTATAAAATCACTTTTATTTTAGATGTGGTTTTGAAAGACCTAGAACATAATTATTGTGACATCATAAACATTTCTGAACTAGAAGATGCCTATAGGAATATCTCCAGCAATCAGGCGTACAATAATAATTGTTTTCCCATAATTAATTATTTCCTACAATGGTATAATTTTCTGCTACATTTATGACTCGATATGAGGTGTTATTACTTCATTGTGATTCGAAATAATTATCGTAATGAGTGTAATGACCATTACCGTTTGTCTGGTTTTTGTCGCCAAACCTTGCGGTTATTTTTGCTATTATAAAACAATCAACATTGGAATCTGTCGTGCCCTAATAGACAATAGACGTAATGTTAGTACATTGACTCTCCTGTTTAATCGCGATATTAAAACTATCGTTTATTAAATAACCATTGGTCATTTATAATCTATAGTAGTGACATCTATTGCATATGCCTTGTATTTTCCGACGTGCATGTGGCCATATTAATTAACCGAATGATCATATTTCACTCAAGTACCTTATATTTATTCGTCATCTAAGTAGTATTCATAACACAACCGTTTATGCTTGCTTACTTTATAATATAACAATGATAGGATATATAAATGATATCCTATCATCTAAGTGACCGATAGGGTACATAATTGATTCAAATTTTTATTTAGTTACCATCTCACTGAACATTCTAAGGACACATTATGGAAGGCAATAAAATATGGAGTAATTAGTATCTAGTGTAGTATAAAACCATTTTTTGTCACCAGATTTATCTACGAGACAGAGCACCACAATGGCATCGCGGAGTTACTAGAGATCCTCGGCTCCATCATCAATGGGTTCGCGTTGCCTCTCAAAGAGGAACACAAACTTTTTTTACTTAGGGTGAGAATTCCATTTTCAATTACATACCTCTCTCTCTCTTGTCTTGGTAGTTTTCCAGTACTACAGGTACTGGAAAACTACCTGAAAAAATCAATGGCCTTTAGCCTAAAAACTTGTGGAAGTTTACGCAATTGCCGAACTAGAGGAGTTAGGTACGATCTTTCGGGGTCCACCACTAAACCACTCCGGTGTCCCCAAGCCCTATGAGTGGAGAGAGTGGGATCCGCCGTGAATCAATTTACCAGTCCTCCCCAGGGCATCCCGGCTTAAGCCGGGATCAGCGCCTAGGAGGGGGTGTCCGGAACACTGGACATCCCCCCAGACGGGGTGACCTGTAGGCCTATTCCCTAACTTTTTTGACAGTTGAAAGTGATGATCACCGAACTATTTACTAATACATTGCTTTTATCACAGGACAAGTGTCACAATAGCATTATAGTAAAGTAGTAATGGATAAGTAAATAGTTCGGTGATCATCACTTTCAACTGTCAAAAAAAGTTAGGGAATAGGCCTACTGTGCAACGCACACACGGGGGCTAACCCATGTGTGCGGGCCACACTTGTCGGGCCTAAGGACGAACGTGAGCTCGCCTCCTTCGGCTCGTCCGCCTGCGCCGGAGGGGAGCGGCAAGTGGATCATTTTCCCGCTCCTTCTCCGCTTCCTCCTTCTGCGAGATAACTGTTTCGAAGGGTCCACACAACCTAATCGATATTTGTTGTTATCCCCAGGTACTATTGCCGCTGCACAAGGTGAAGTCGCTATCAGTATACCATCCACAGCTGGCCTACTGCGTGGTCCAGTTCCTGGAGAAGGACCCCTCGCTCACGCAGCCCGTAGTTAAGTAAGTACCTATGTCTACGCCGTGATTATACAGAGGTGGATTAGCCACGAAGCAAAAGTCGCAAATGCTACGGGGCCCGCGCATTTGAGGGCCCCCCACACCAACGTTTTATTCCCTGACCCTCCTACTATCTAAAGGCCCCTTGATAGAATTTGCTACAAGCCCGGTGCGGACGTAATCCGGCACTGAGTTTATATCACCATTCAGACAAATCTTTCAATAAATTTACAGTCATACCATCTTTTCCCAATTTTCCTTCGTTCTCTCAATATCGGCTTCAATTTGTTCTTCTATTTTCTTCCGCCATAGAAACTAGTTGTAAAATTACTTGCGTATCTAATTTATTTATTTATTTATTCATTTAAGAGCAGTCAACAAAAACATGTTCTTACAATAATTACAGCTAGAAATTTGCTACGAAACCTTAATTTTAGTACAGTTTTTAATTAAAGACAGCCACGGCATGCATTGTGGACTTGATTAAACTAATAACTATTATACAAATTTACACCTATTGCTATTCTTCTTCCTGCCCTGTTTATCTGGGGTCGGCGCAGTACCTATGTTTCTTGTTCCATTTTTCTCCCCCCACACCCTTTTGATTTATATTAATAATCGATAAAGCAAAAATTTCAATAATTTCTATAGACAATTGTAAGTAACAGCTTTACCTAATCAGCCTGCAGGGGTAGGAAGAATAAGAATTCCTTATGTCAAAGCAAAAAAAATAATATCTCGTGTTATTCATAAGGTACCACTTTTTGCTTTCAGAGCGTTATTAAAATACTGGCCGAAAACGCATTCGCCAAAAGAGGTCATGTTCCTGAATGAAATGGAGGAGATCCTGGACGTGATCGAGCCAGCCGAGTTCCAGAAAATTATGGACCCGCTGTTCCGGCAGCTGGCCAAATGCGTGTCCAGTCCACATTTCCAGGTGATGCCTATTTCTTGTGATGATGGAAGGTTTTTTTAGCAGTGCGCCATTTTAAGTTGCAGTTATACAATATAAAACACTTTATTGCACAAGAAAACACGAACCACAGGAAATAGCAAAAGAGATGTTCTAGATTGGCCCATATATTTGTACGCCATCTCAAAAAAGTAAATGATTCTGTGAAAATTGCAACTAAATTCAAAAAAATATTTATAGTTTTTTGGCTTAAAAACATTTACATCTGTTAGTAGGTCCCAATAAAATACGTACGTCTACGACGTTCGTCTACAATGTTATAAAGTGACATCTTCCTTTCGCCGTGACGGTAGGCTAGGCTGTTGTGTTGCATTAAAAGTCTAAACATAAGTACAACGAGCCAAAAACAGAGCTCAAAAATAGGAATTTAACACTGAAGAACAGGGGGCCTACCGCCTAACTCGATTGCTAAAGCAAAAGCTATAGTTTATGACGTCATGCTGTCATTTCGGACCAAATGTACCTAAACTATTAGCGATAGCTTTGAAAGAATGATCACCGAATGATTTTGTATGAATTCGGCAGAAAATCCGTACAGCCTAAAAATTCAGGATGGCTGCTATAGCCGTAAGCAGTGCATTGATTTAAAGCTATCATCAGCAATTGAGTTAGGTGGTAGGCCCCCTGTTTTATAAATTATTATCTAGATTTTAAATAACTATACAAATATTTGGGCCAAACTCAACAAATAACAAATGGCACAATTGCCTGCCTTTTTGCTAGACAGCAATTTCTTCCAGACAACCATGGGAGGAAATATATAAGTCGAGATCGAACAGTGGCTGCAAAGCTGGCATTTTTAACAGTACCTACGTAAATAAATTGAAAAATACCGCCATACCTTATAAAATGAATTTAGTTAGACTTTTATGCAAGTAGGTTATATTATGTTGGTTTTTAAAATATAATCTTTATATTTTTAACACCATAAATCTTATTATTATTTCGAGATAAAAATGTTACGCGAATTCGATTAAGGTTTATTATTATCACAACATTAATCGATTTAAGATACCATGCGTTATAAAAAAAAACCTTATCTTAACAAAATCCATTGAAACAGTAGGACTAAATTAAATCGTTTTGTAAATAATTATCAGGAAATAAACATTAATTCTTATCGAACATAACGCTATTTATAACTTTATTATCTCATTCACAGGTTGCTCTAACTTCGAATTGCAACAACAAATTGTATTTTTGCCACATAAACTCTAGATTGCTATCTAATATATTTTATATTTATTTTAGTATGTATGGAAGTCCGTCAGAAAAGAAGTAACAATATTTAAGTGATAATAAAAAGATGGTTAGTGTAGTTCTCGCGAACGAAGAAATTTAGTATTAGGGCCGGCGCAGATTGGCGGCAGGGTATTTTAAGGTGACGCATAAAAATATAACGAAATAGTATGAAAATAAAGTTGAAAGTTCAACGTTGAAGGTTGTAGGTACAAAAACAATCCACCCATCCAATGACCGGCGAAACTTAGCGAACATTGCTATGTTTACGCAATCGCGGGCCAAGCGCACTATACTTGACCAATTGTTATGAAATTTTTTGTGTATATTTGAGAAAATAGCCTAAAATAGCCTACGCGACCTATCCTCAGACACGTCTGAGAATTGGTCATAGGCAATTTTTTATACACCTAGGACCGCAAATCATTGGCCGTGTGGTGACGGCAGAGTAGAATACAATTGTCACCACCCCAAATCTCTCCCGTGGGTGTCGTACAAGGCGACTAAGGATAAATTAGTGATGAAGAATGGGCAGCAGCGTTCCTCTTATACCACCCAGCAATGCACTGCGACTTTTGTGCCCGATAAATGGCAATAGGCTCGCCACCTATTACATGGTACCTAACATAATTGGCGAAACGTGTGTGCTAGTTCACCTCTGCCTACCCCTTCTGGGATATAGGCGTGATGTATGTATGTAGGATCACAAATCAACGATTGCCGGGTCAGCTAGTTTATTTACCTATATTAATCTATTTGTATCAGGTGGCGGAACGCGCCCTCTACTACTGGAACAACGAGTACATAATGTCGCTGATATCGGACAACGCGACGCACATCCTGCCGATCATGTTCCCCTCGCTGTACCGCAACACCAAGAGCCACTGGAACAAAACCATCCACGGGCTGGTGTACAACGCGCTCAAGCTCTTCATGGAGATGAACCAGAAGCTGTTCGATGAGTGCACGCAGCAGTACAAGCAGGAGAAGCAGAAGTACGTTACCTTATTCATTCAGCGGATTTAGATTCAGCCCCCGATTACAGAGATGCTAAACCTTTGAGTCCTGGTTAACTATAAGTATTTTCAAAAGTTACGTTTTAAAATAGACTAGAATAGAATAAAAAGATGTCCATGGATATAAATTCGGACAGGTATTTTACACTTGACTTTATGAGCAGTGCTCAAAATTTGTGTAGCTTTTCTGCATTCGTGGGATAGTCAGACTCTTGCCATTGTTCTATTTCATTCATGGCATTTTCTTTTTCTTCCATTGCTGCCTGTTAACTGTGCAAAATGAACCACAACATTAAAAAAAAACTATTTATAGTAAATTAATTTTCTCACAAATTAACGGATTTAGGAATAATCTTCCATTATCTATTGCCTATATCTAAATTTCCCGAGCATATTATGTTTTAAATTACTGTCTGGCATAATCGGCGAAACTTGGATGTTTGTTCAACTCTGCCTACCTCATAGGCCACAAATACTTATGTAGGTAGAGGGGAAGGTGGCCCAAAACGGGCATGCTGCCTAAACGGCTACTAATGTGCTTGCAATCGTTTTCATACGCCCAAGGAAACAGATGGGAACTTCAATTATCATGTCCCCCCAGCGGGGCAGTAAATAGTGCTGAGAGGAATATATCGGATTTAAAATAATACATTATAATAAGGGCTATAAAACAAAGTAATGTCTCAATTCGTCTCCAGGCTGGGCCGTCAAATAGGACTGCAAGTATTTGACGGCCGAGCTGAAGGCGAGTGCGATAAATATGCTATCTGTGGCTTTCTTTTTTAACGCCCAAGATAATTGTTTTATATCACCCCCTGACCAGGATGTGGGATTTCCCTTACGGGTCATGGCCACTTTATGGTCAGGTGTATAAAATAGTTTTATGCCCGTTTTTTAGCCTTTATAGGTACCCATTGAGTTATAATATGGTAAACTAGAGACGCTATACCAAACAAAAATATTCTGCCAACTCGAAGCTTTGAGCACAGTTTTGTCGCGACCAAAACATCGTAAGCGCCACCGATTTCATGGCGCTCACGCGTTTCTTTCAAGCAAGCAGTCGCTTCGTGCGTAAATGACTAAATGAGTTGTTGATCTGCACTGCAACGCACGGACTACAATAACCTTGTTTGCGGTGCCGCCTCTAGACGCTAGTAATTATACCCCACATTGGCAGCCCGCCTTGCCCTATGTAAATTGTTTGGTGTTTTGACCCTACCCGCTTAGCGACATCCAAAGCCACAGAGACTAGACACATGTTGACCGTTGGCCGTGTGGCAGGGAGCGCGAGCGCATGCAGCAGCGCGAGGAGGCGTGGCAGCAGCTGGAGGAGCGCGCAGCCGCCAACCCGGCATACCGCGCCGCCAGGGCGCCGCGCCGCCCGCCGCCCGCGCTCGACGACCCGCCCGCGCCGGACCTCTCGTACCACACCATCGAGCGGGAGGCTGACGAGGTGAGCTATGTCATACGTTTATTTATTTAATCTTTATTGCACAATAAACGAATTGTTAAAAGATTCTCTCCCAGTCAACCACACATTTTAAAAATACACATTTGTCGGCGCGATATTCATCCGTTGTAATAAAAGAATACTTAGCTTCAAAGCTGTGTGATCACATACATTCGTTGTATCGAAAGAATACTTAGTGGAATCCGGCTCGAAGGACCATTGTGTATTGTACGAGCGGGACCGCGCACGACGACCCGCCCGCCCCAGACCTCTCGTATCACACCATCCAGCGGGAGGCTGACGAGGTGAGCTCTGTGATACATCCGTTGTAATAAAAGAATACTTAGCTTTAAAGCTGTGTGATCACATACATTCGTTGTATCGAAAGAATACTTAGTGGAATCCGGCTCGAAGGACCATTGTGTATTGTACGAGCGGGACCACGCATGACGACCCGCCCGCCCCAGACCTCTCGTATCACACCATCGAGCGGGAGGCTGACGAGGTCAGCCGTGCTATTTGATACATTCGTTATAACAAAGGAATAGGCTGACGAGGTGAGCCGTGCGATACATCCGTTGTAACGAAACAATCCTCACCTTAAAGCCTCACTCAAACAGCGGCGGTGGCGGGACGGTGGCGGTGGCGAACCCGAACAAACGTTGACCGCGCTGGTTTGAATAATGTCCTTATGTTACCTACGTTACGACTGCCCGCCACCGTTGGCCGCTGCTGTTGGAGTGAGGCTTAATCCGGCTCGAAGGACCATTGTGTATGAGCGCGGAGTGAGTGATGAGGCGCCACTTCCCGCAGGTACAGGGGTTGGTGGATTAGGACCTACTCCAGGGAGTAGTCCCTGGCTGTCAGCGGGGAGGAAGGAGTGAGACCCAACACGGCGATTGGAATCAATTTATTGTTGATAATTATACATACTTACATAAATCACGCCTATATACCCTAAGGGGTAGGCGGAGGTAGATTAAACACCCACTTTTCGCCAATTAAGTGTCGAGCCTATTGCCATCTATCAGGCACATAAAATTGCAAGGTGGTATAAAAGGAATGCTGCTGCCCGTTAATCATCGGTGCCGTTACCCTTAGTCCCCTTGCGGCATTTTATAGCTTCAAAAATTGTTTTAGAGTGGACTTTGTGCGGTGAAAGTGGTGTTATATTGGTTCATCCGCATCCATGTTGACTGTTTACGTTCAATTATGAGGAATCGTTGAAAGAAAGGTGTTAAGATGTGTTTGACATTGAGAATTTCATAGTGGTTTTCACCACCTTATCGTCGTCATCATGATCTCTGTTACCGATCAATTCGCGCCAAGCACTCTCTAGATGCATTAAAATAATATCTGACACTCGTATTTTAATGTGAAATCAAGAAAAATAAACTAAACACATGGCTGTATGCTCTAGATCCCTTTGGCTTCCCTAAAAATGTGTCACACCCATATATTAAATTCGTTACATTTTTTTTTCATTTCACTCATTCATATGAATACATAATAAATATACTAAAGACATGGCAGTATGGGCCAGATCCCTTTGCCTTCCCTAAAATACTGGGAGAATACTGGGGGGGAAAAAAAAAGGAGTGTTTGGCGCGTTTCGCGGTGTCAGTCAGATTTATTTTCGCTTATTCAAAAATTGTTACAGAGTGGATTTTGTGCAGTGAAAGTGGTGTTATTTTAATGCACAAGCATCTGTGTTGATGTGCAAATATGCAGAATCATTGAAAATGAGTCTTGTGATGTGTTTGATGTTGTGTTAAAAACCACTGTAAAAAGTGGTTTTGTCCACCTCATCAGTCACCATCATGAACTCTGTTACCATTCAATTCGCGCCAAGCACTCCCTAGATGCGTTAAAATATGGGACACCCGTATTTTAACGTAAAATTCATTTCATTCATACATTTCACCAACTCATTAATTCACATGACTAAAGATTAAATATACACTAAAGATATGGCTGTATGGGCTAGACCCTTTGCCTTCCCTAAAATATAGGGAGAATTTAAAAAGAGTGAAATAAAAACCTTTTTCGCAGGCGCGGAAGCAGAACTACAACGCGAGCAAGCCACTGCTCCGCAAGAAGTCGGAGCTGCCCGCCGACACGAGCACCGTGCGCGCGCTCATCGAGCACCAGCGCGCCGACCCGTACCTGCCCACGCCGCCCGACGTGAACAAGTGCTAGCGCCCCCCCACCTGCCGCGCCGCCGCCCCCGCCGTTAGTAGTATACCACCCACATACACACACGTGCAATTTTCGTTCGGTCCACGCGCCGGTATGCTGTACAAGGTGTAAAATAAATGTGCAGTAATATTTAAAGCGGTTATCCAGGCCATCAAAATGAACAACTTTTACTAAGAAACCAATACCAAAATCTCAAAAAAAAAACACCTGATGTCAGCTGGTACTCAGCTTAGTATGGAGAAGTGAATTTTTTTTCTGAGATTTCGATTTTGGTCCCGTGGTGAAGGTTGTTCAGTTTGATGGCCTGAATAACCCCTATAAATATTACTGCACATGTCTGTTACACCTAGTATACACGCTTTCGTTCCGTAGGTACTCGTAGCTCGGTACGGGGGTAGACTGCGACGTGGCCGGGCGTCTAGACAAACGGCCAATTTATTCGGACGAATGGAATTCAAATGTCAACATAAGATTGTTACTCTTACGTGTGACCAAGTACCGGAACCGCTGACCCTTACAAAGGTTTTTGTTCAGGATTTTGATATACTGTTTTTCAAAAACGCTATAAAATTGGTAACCCTTTCGGCTTACCTAATCGAAGCTAACCAATTAGTTGTGCTAGACCCCCCCCCCCCCCCACCTGCCGCGCCGCCCCCGCCATTAGCACACATATACACACGTGCAATTTTCGTTCGGTCCACGCGCCGATAGTATACACTTTTGTTCCGTATTCGTAGTACAGTGGGTCCACAGTTATTTTACCTCTGACGTTTCCATTTACATTTTATGTGAGAGAAGGATACTAATATGACATTTCCATATGTTAGAGCAGGATAATGATAAGTGTCAGAGGTAAAATAACTGTGGACGCACTGCGACGTGACCGGGCGTCTAGACTCTAAACAAACGGCCAATATATTCGAACGAATGGAATACAAATGACAATTATTGACAGCGTCCCTTCAAATTTATTTTCGCTCAAAAATTTCGAACCATTTCATTTATTAAACACTCGATAATTCGAAATATTTCCACGAGGGTCCCACGAGTTTTGAATTATCGAGAGTCCACATGTGAACATAAGATAGTTACCTACTCTTACGTTTGACACGACGGTCGCCATGTTGTTTTCTCTGTAGTGCGTCAGATTCACACCATTTTCATTATCACGATTATTAGCAGCCGGGAAATTTGTATTCTATTCGTTCGAATAGATTGGTCTTGGAGGGGTTTGACGGATGGACACGTTCGTTGCTAAACGGTCGACGTCGCGTGTCTGTGTTGTGTATACACCTGCCAAATCGATCGACGTCGAGCGAAGAAATCCTGTTTTGTGGGGCAGTAGAGTCTAGTTTTGATTGTTCAGTGAACGGTAACCCCATCGGAAAATGTGAGTATAGGCATGCAGGCTGTTTTGTATAGGCTAACTTGTTGTTGACTGTACGTAGTTGGCAGTGGCTAGTCATTCAAAATCCTTTCTATTTCTAACAACGCTTTTAATTCGGCTCGATTTTAGGTTCCTAAACTTGTTCAGTAATGCGCCCGTGGCTTTGATCATAGGGTTGATGCATGCGTAAGAGTGCCAACATGATCTTTTTAGAACAAAAGCTGTTTAAATGAGTGTATTTTTGGTCGCCAAAAAACTGAATTTGCGCTAGAGTTAATAAACGTGCCTACTGTATGAGTACAATTTTATCTTCAAAACTAGAGATGGAAATGACGCCATACTTTAGCTAATCTATTGAATGTAGTTTGTGTTTATCACAATTTCTTGAGTAGGCGTTGTTCGCCTACCAGCCTACACATTTTCATGATGGTGATAATAAAATTGCTATAACGCCGACTTGAGATATGAATTGTTATTCGTGTCTTATTTAAAGTGTGATTTTTAATTAGGGAAAAGACGATCCGATATTTCAGGCCCGTTTGCACCTGACGCGGTCACAAGATAACTGACGTTTAAATGAGTGTCAAATCTGTTATAATATTTTTTAATTATGGAGTTTTCTAGGCTTATACACAACTAAATCACCGGAAAAACGCAGCTGAAAATGATCTATGCGCAAGAGGATTTCAAGTCCTAACTTAACAAATACAATAAGCTTAGCGGTTTATTTGCCAGTCTGGCTTTGATGGTATCGGATCGAAATTGCATATGTTGCGAGCGAGCTCGTACCTACCACCGGTCGTTTCATGCGAGCTAGCGCAGCGGTATCGTCATGCGGAAGGACGCTTCACACGGAACGTGACGTAATGTGGTCTGTTAATTAGATTAGATATTACACGTTGTAATTTAATTGTAGTTATGTTGATGTTTTATATTTCACGTGGTGATCGGCTGCTGGCTAAAATTTGAACTGTCATCTTGCCTTTTAAAATTTAGCCCGCTTATTAACTAATATCTGGCATGATTCTGGATTAATATTTTATGAGGCAGATTGATCATTGTATCTCAAATGTCACATAAAAGTTTGAACTAGACTGAAGCTAAATTTGAAATAGCTCTTCTCTAGCTCTCGATACTGTTATAAAAATACTGACTTCGCTTCGATTTCGCTACGATATTTATGTCCTTTTCTAATGCCTCTGAAAGAGAAAGAGAGAGAATTGCTATTTTGAAATCTACTACAGAATCAGCCTCATCTAAATTAAGGTTCTTGGGAGAACGAACGCTCGTATACCTAAACTGTCTTTATATACTTTTCACATTTACTGTAGATGTGTGATACAAGGCCGTTCAGGACTAGTGTTGTTCAAGGTATGCCTCGATGATAGGTAGTGATGTTTGTAGTGTAGTGACTTCATCCGTCTCACAATATGTACCTATCTTGGACTAATATAAGTGTGCATGCGTGCATAGTCGCGGCCCTAAAAATATTAACCATGCATTCCAATTTGACATCAAAGTAAATCGCTACTTCTAAACCCTCAGAACCACCAATTCTACCGACAATCATTGACTTAATTTTTTTTTAATTCATATTCTTATATCGGGGATCTACAGGTTCAATTGTAAAGTGCCAGCAACCTCACAGGACTAGATAGGTAACATCATAAACAAGATGATTGAATGAATGTTTGGTCTACGACTTTTGATATTTCGTTAGAAATTACTTTCAAACAAAAATAAAAATTAATATAACTCGCCGCTCGAAAGTTAATAACTCTGTATTATTGGAAAGCCCACGAGCGCAGCGTCGTCCTTTCGTTTATGAATGAAACTTAGATTGAACAAAAGCATTTAAATTTGTAAAAATGTTAAATGCATCTTCAATGTACTTATTGAGTTGTTATGTTAAATTTTGGTAAAACAAACGTTACTTTTTTGTTATATTTGAACATTATATAAAATTAAATGTTAAAATTGTGGTTACAAATTGATCGAAAAATTATAGTACGAGGGCGGGTCAATAAGTCCGTGACTTTTTGAATTTTTTGAACCTCGACAAATCATATTTTTTGGAAGGGATAAAAAAATTGGAGAAGCGTTGGACAAAGTGTATAGAGCTCAAGGGAGACTACGTTGAAAAATAAAATGATTTATTTATCAAAAAATCTGTGTTTCATTCCAAAAGTCACGGACTTATTGATCCGCTCTCGTATCGATGCGGGAATTGAAACCGCGTCCTCCGCAATCCGGGCCAAGTGGCTTTTCTATTCGAACGCATAGAAATAGAATACAAAAGTATGAAACTCACGTTTCGTTTTCACTGTAATCCGTCAGTTTTATACATTTGTTTTCTATGCGTTCGAATAAATTGGCCACTTGGCCAGCGCCACTGATGCCTTACAACAACGTGACTTGTAAAGGTTAAAGAAATTTCGGCACGTTAACTAACGTCTTGTTCTCTAGGTTGTTGGTGTGTTACAAATAACCATGTACATTGTACAATTTCATGGGGGTTGGTTGAAGTGTATATTTGGAATAAAATTGACCCTTGCATTGTGTAGCGGCTACGCCATATAGCGCTGCACAGTGGTAAATATTTTCCGGCTGCCACTATACCGCGTGCCGCAGCAGTCGGTCAGACCCGAGCGCGGGCCGTTGTCTCTTACTCACCCATATTGCTGGCCAATCGTGAATTAATTGTTTCAGCCCGCTTTCGTGTTGACGGTTCGTTAAGATCGTTAATTTGTGTAAGTGTAAGCACAGTGCAAGTAGCTCAGTACCTTTACAGTTATCAGCATTTACTTTAGTATTGTATTTGTATTGTGTAGCGTCTAGTAGGCGTGCGTTCCATTTTTTTAATCAAATTAATATTCTGTGGTAATCTGGGTTCATTTATATCATTTCAAGGCAGGTCTATGAACTTTATTCGCTTAATTCTTTTAACACTAATTGCAAATGTTGAAAAATTACTACAAAGGAAAATAGTTTTTTATGCAATGTAAGTTGGTAAAATGGTAGTATTTTTCGAAAATTTTCTGACATTTTATTGGTGTTTTACTTTTGCACGTGTCTTTGGTAGAGCAAAATTTCACATTGGCTGCACCGACTGTCAAAATGTGAAATATCTTTGCCGGGACTATTAAGAATTAAAAAATATATATTCACAAAGTGCTGCATAACAAATATAATCTTGAAGTAAATATTGTTCGATGCAGAATATTGATGTTCCCAAATTCTGTACCTACTGCTCTCCTTGCACTATGCCTTAGGTTAGGCGCCATTCCACTGACTTAGGTACCATCGACGTCGCCCGCCAGCGACGTGCCTAGTTGTAATAACGACCATGTTAGTACAACAGCCATAAATATAACTAGTAACATGTAATTTATTATATTTTTAAACCAAATAATCATTATCCAATTTGTTGTATATATATTGTCTGTTTGATATGAACTCTTTTACTAACTTGTAATTGACATACTTATCCACGCCTCAAAATAACGTTTTATACGAATATAAAAATTATAATCAAAATTAAATATGCATAAAAAAAATATTATGTTATTTATGTTAAGTTAACGCTAACTAATTATATTATGTTTTAATATTCTATTGACTGGAATAGATGAGCTTGCAGTTTTTTTTATCTAGTTTACTTTCTTCTAAAACGTGATAAGACTCTTAACCAAACTGAAGCAGGCTTATCCGTCTGTCGGTAGAATAATTTATTTGGAAGTAGTAGATTGATTGCTATTGGTAGTCTAGCCGTCCCTCTCACACCTTGCCATCGTGTCGAATGAGTGAGCGGGAAAGTAGACTAAGATGCTTGCAGCGTGACCTGACCACTCTACAAGTAGGTAATGAATGCATGGATTGGTTCAATCCAATTTCGATTTTATGTTAACGTTGCTAAGAGTCTAGCTACGCAGTCGTGCGATAGCGACATCTGTATCCAATAAAATTAATTGATTCGGTTATACTAGTGGATATTGCACCTCCGATCAAATAGGTTTGCTGACACGAATAGACATAAATCGGTTTATTTCGACTTTCGAAATTATCCTTAGAGCGTTAAAGGTTATAATCGTTTCAAAGATATTTCAGGGCGAGTAGCAAAATCCATAGGCTAGAGTTGCACGACAATATTTATGTATTTGCAAACGGTAGAGTGCCAAATTAATTTGCAGCTGAATAAAATGAATGGTTGCATAAAGATTGAATCTACGACTTTGCTGTCGCAATTGCAACTTTAATGTATTTTTGGGAGCGATCAAAATACTTGATTTCGATCTAAGGTGCATACTACTGTACGTACCTAGTGAACATGGGAACATGCATTTCTGTCGCTGAGCGTGGCAAGACTATTTCTAAGTTATTTTAATTTATTCATCGTCACGCGGTCGCCTCTGACTGTATAAAACTTATGTTCTCACTAATAAGGTTATACATATATATATATAGTTAATGATATTTTGTACTGGGACTATGTATAAAGTATAATTTAAGCGCTGCCGCCTTCGGTCAACCTCGGAGAGCCTACAGAAATAGTAGATTCACGTTTTTGATGTCATATTTAGGATTAATAATAACTTACGAATAAGCCACGCCTAACATTCCTCGACTAAAACTTTATAATAACCTTCATACAATCCATTAAGTTATTATGTATTTTCTTGTGAAGTATTTTGTTTTAATTATGCATATAATAAGAATGTATTCGGTAGATTTATTTTGGTAGTTATTTTATTTCGATATTTCTTCGAAGTTGTCCGATTGCGTCGTTGGTGATACATCAAACAATGACAAGTGACGAGTGTTGGGCAGCGTAGAATAGGTTTGGGCCATCAGAGATGTTGTTGGGGATAATATAAATATGGTTTGCTGATAAATAGTATTATTTCTGTATTATTCAATGTACATTTACTAAATAATGTTTGATAGAACGGTTTTAGTCCACCTGCGCCACCCGACACAGTCACTAGTTAGACAATATTATATATACTTACGGTAAATTTCAAATGATAGTGAATAATGAACAGAACCTCACATTAGCGAATTGTTTGCAATGCTGTTCGACAAGTTGATAAATTTTGTATAAATATTTATAACGATAATGTAACTGTTGGAAACAAAATATTGTAAACAGATGACATATTATAAGGTGCTTATGATTATCGTTATAATACAAAGTTGTGCATATTAAATGGATTTTTTTTATTTACCTGACAAACATATGTATAACTATTTTTTATTAATATTTATTATTATCCAAAACATTACATTACACAAGAGGAATATGCTAACGAAAACCTAAGGTTTATGTGTGAAAGTGTGCACTTCCATTGTTGTTTTATTGGAGACAATAAAAGAGTAATAGGTATTCAAAACTATTTATTGGTATTACTTAACAATAAATACATTGTATGTATGTACCAAAGACATTTTATACACATAAATAATTTCATCACTTTGAATAACCCTTCTTAGTTCTTATCAATAAATAGGTACAATGGGAATAATATTTTGAGGACAACAGGTTGATTATATTCAATTTTTTATAGGTTTTGTAACCGATTGTCCTGTGATACATCAATAATGAGAGACCGACTCTCTTATTCAGAATCATTTTCAATGTTATTTACATGATTTAATAACTATATGAAGTTACTAATACATATTTCCACTGTGATCTACAATAGTTGATAATAATAATTACCAATTTGCACTAGACCTTGATCCTGCTAATTTATGATTAATATGAACTAATTATTGACGCAATAATCGTGTGTTGTGAAACAATGATTACGTTAACATTTTCAGAATCGGGGCCTTGTTACCGTGAACATATAGTGGGCTCATCCAGCCTTAATCATCAATTTCAGTAAAGGCCAATGTCCAAGCAAAACGGTAATGGTTCTCAAAGACAGAGAGAAAATAGCAAATAATAAGACAAAGAATCGTATTTACACCAACGGCATAGTTCCAAGTAGAGAAATACTAACATAGCAGTAGTCAAGACAGTGATAATGCAATAATAGTTGCATTATAAATGATTAGACATCTTTATAGCAAAATGTAGGTACGTAGTATGCTATTTATTTCATTTTTCAGCTGTTCTATTCTTTTGCACAGTTTATGTTTTAAAATATATGCAATAAAGTGAGATAAATGATTCAGATAACATCGGGATCTTTTCAGGATTTGCCATAGAACCACAATAAAAATGGGCGAACTAAAGCAACGAACAAGAACCTTGTTTGAAGAACGAATGAAAGCTTTTTTGTATACTGATAGCAATAAATGTATCTTCATAAGATATACAGTTACATAAAAGTAATAAATAAATATTTACATTGATCGATAGTTAATTATTTTTGCAGGTTCAATAACGACTACATTCCTCACTCGTTTCAATGCAAGTCAAATTGAATAAAACTCACTAGACACTTATCGTGCTAACCATTTTAGCACCATAATCGATGCAAATATCACGACGCATGCGCCTGCGTTTATATATCAACAAAATAATAGGTAAATAGTTTACATATAACTGGGAATGAATGCTTGAAAAAGAGCACTTAAATTTTGCGAAATAAAACATAAGTTATCACAGAGTTGATTATATTGATATTTACAGAAAATAAGGTAAGTATAAGTACGTATCTAGTTATCGTATCATGCATAAAGTAAACAAAAGTTGTATAGTGGGAAAAGCAATAGAATCATACAATCACGTTCGTGATAGAGAATATAGCAATGTGTTTAGAACTTGTAAGTATTGTTTTTGTAATATGACTACGTAACCATTCGAACTGACAGTCCGTAAGTGTGGATAGAATTTTAATTATTGCTACAGTTAGCCAACTTACATTGGTGGTCAATCAACAGATTTTCAATAAAACCTAAGCCATAATAACCATAATGTAATGTATTCAGCTGTGTTCAGAAAGCGGATTTGTTCACAGAACGTAGTAGTATTTATATAATTTGCAGAAAAAGTGACTTCAGAGAAAAAATTGCCATAGAGCTAGTGAATGTGTACCAGGTAATCATTATTAAGGAATCCTAATTTGAATAGGTGGCGCGGTACTAACGCTTCATTTAACACAAATATAGGAAATTCCTTTCATTACTGAGTCAACAAAATTATTGCATATAAAGAAGTCATTGCATTGTAGATATCAGTTACATGAACCAACAAATACAAATCATCTCTACTAATCAGTCTAATTTCGATAGTTAGTTTCTAAGAAAGAACAAAAGGAAAAGTTTAAAATCTACAAATATATAGGACCCAAATTATTAATACTTATTTAATATTACATAATTAAATATTGTTTTATAGTTTATTTAGATCCGAAAGTAAAATTTGCTTTTTCTTATAATAACGTTTTATATTTATGTATTTATAGGAAAATAAATTATTTAAAATAAAATAATTGTTTAAGTGAAAACGTGAAGTTTTCAACTATCCACTTACACCTTAAAAATATTACGTTGTGACATCTTTAATTTAAACTAGGTATAAACACATATATCTGACACACGCACTGTGTGATTTGTGTTAGGAAAACTAGACTACAGAGAAGTTAATAATATTATTCTCACATAAATATTAAAAATATGCTCATAACAACCATGACTCCAGAACAAATGTCCATCACACAAACATTTTTGGCTGATAGTCATCGGTCTGACCATTCGACCAAACGGGCAGTCATATTTAACTTTACTGTACACTTGTTTGAGATAATAACTGGAGTATGGCGATATATAATTAATTTCTTTTTTTTAAAAATGGGATCAGTTGACCAAGCAAAAATAATAAAATTAATTATCTAGACAACTCATCCCGCGGGATCAGTTTGGAGTGATTTCAGTTGACTAAAGAGTCTTCTACCTATTGACTTAAATCCTTATCACAGTCCGCACCACGCTAACATAATGAATAAACAAAAACCTGACTGAGTTTCTTGCCCGTTCTTCTCAGGACAGGGCCTCCTGGTAGTTTGCGAACGGATGGCGTAAATTTCTTGTCTTGACGATTCATGAGTGTATTGTAATCATACCAGATATGAATAAACGAATTTTTGACTTTGAATATAATCTTATTCTTTTTAGTCATCATCGCTCCTTTTAGTCTCTCCACTACTGGGTCTCAGGTCTTCCCTATGGATGGAACAATATAAGGAGAATCGTCCATACCACATTGCGCAGATGGGTGGGTATCAACGATCTGCATTCTCATCTTCCTCGATTGATGGTGACGACCACGACCCATTACAAAGCAACATTATAATATTATTTCAAAATTACATATACACAGATTCTACTTTTCAACATGAGTATGTTAACATTTTATATAGTTACAACTGCTTTCATTGAATAAAAAAAACGATTGACTTATTAAACTACAAACTAACTTTTCTTAAAACATTAATAGTGTATACAAAAGATATCAAAAAAATTATTCGGTCACACGACAAAACTGAGATTGCTGAAAACTTCAATTTCATTTCATAAATTGTTTTACATAATAGAAAATATTAAAAAGGTTTCTCTTAAACATTTTATCAACGTAACCATATAATATCTTAAGTTTTCCAAATGAAGGCAATGTGTGTACGTAGATAATGTTGATTAGTCATTGTTTTTTACAAGTCAAGACTACGCCTAGCCTACCCATTATAAGTAGCTATATTTAGAACACGTATAAGTTCTACAAACAAGATTTTTTGTTGGACTCACGACTATACTGCCAGCCTGAGTAATTGATTAACACTTAATTTAGTACATTCTCACAATTATTATTCAATCAACGTTCTGGCAACTATTACTGCAGAAGCGCCGTCGTTGGTATGACAAGGTGCTTAAGGCGCTACCTCGCGAATATCCGTCATTTCTAAAAGAGATTTACTTTTAAAGGTGATACCTTTTCATTCCTTTTTTGTTGATTTAAACGACCCGAATTTAGTTTATTAGAATAGCAATAAACTATTTCAATAATAATTCTCAAAAGAGTTTTCTGTTTACAAAATTAAATTATTTCCACTTTGTCCCCCCCCGCTTACGGTGCGTCTGCGCAAGTTGTCGTTATCTTTTTCCCTCGCGCTAAGAAGTCTCACCTCCATCCCTCTCTGTCTCAAAGAACTCTGTACGACCGAACCAACATTCACGAAGTACCACCACGGTAATACTATACAGCAGTATTATGACTCGGCCGTATATTTGAAATAAAAGCCACAGCAGCGCCAGCCGTGCGGTATGTCAAAATGCGATAGGGATGTTTCAAAAATCGCCCTTACTGCCGCACTCAGAGACGTCAATTAACTTTAATGATTATTTAATGTCAAAAATTTTCATTCAAATCTAGACCCGGCAAGAATAGCGACTAGTTTTGAATTGTCATTTTTTTGACGTTAAATACTCATGAACGTTATTTGACGTCTCTGTGTGCGGCAGTTAGCTTTTAAAAAACAACACACCGTCCAAGGAAACATCACTGCGCTGCGGCCACTGTCCTCTATTATACTAGTACGCTGGAGTGAAGGTTGCCATCCAAAAAATGAAGCAAATTTGATTATCGCCATCTTGGCGCTGATGGCACTGGTGTGTGAAGGTGAACGTCCACGGAACTAATATTAGAGATGCATTTGTAATGTCAAATACAAGCAACAAACGTCAAATTTAGTACCCATTCCGCTCGATAGGGCGCTTCCAATCGGCACAAGAAACATTTCTCACTTTAGTAGAAGTAAAGTTCAGTCCAGCGTATTTATATAATATAGAGGTCAGTGGCTGCGGCACATTCGCTACACTGTTGCATGCCGAGCGCATGCTGAGATCAGAGGCGCGTGTGATAGCTCGCGCTTCATTTGTGTATATGAAGTCAAAATACTGGATTTTTATAGTATACAGGGTGCGCGCCAGATAAGTCTGCGCGCGAGGGGTTTTAGTTCCAATATTGACCACGCGCGGACTTATCTGGCGAGCAGTCTACCTTGGTACATGGTTCAATAAAGTGACAAGTGCCGTAGACACTGCACAGTTACTTCCTCCGGTGGGAGAGCGTGTGTTTCAGTTGCTGTATCTCGTCGTGTTGATGGGTCAGCTGTTCGTTGAGGCCGGCCACGTGCTCTGTCAGCACCGACATCTGCTCCTCGTAGTTGTGGGAAGTCGAGTGGAGCTCCTCCTCCTAGATCAACATACATACATACATAAATCACGCCTATATCCCCGAAGGGGTAGACAGAGGTGAACTAGCACCCACGTCTCGCCAATTATGCTAGGTCTCATGTAATAGGTGGCGAGCCTATTGCCATTTATCGGGCACAAAAGTCGCAGTACATTGCAAGGTGGTATAAGAGGAACGCTGCTGCCCATTCCCCATCACTGATTAATCCTTAGTCGCCTTATACGACACCCACGGGAGAGATTTGGGGTGTTGATAATTGTATTCTACTCTGCCGTCACCACACACCTAGATCAACGTTTTCAATAAATAAATATTTCTTACCACTCACACGTACGTACCTATCTATCATCTAGCCCAAAGTAAGTAGCAGTAAGATTTGTCTGGCATGTAGTGTCAGACAAATTTTAATACATACATACATAAATCACGCCTACACACAATTTTAATACAATACACAAATCACGTCTATATCCCCGAAGGGGTAGATTTCGCCAATTATGTTTGATTTGATTTTTCCCATGTAATAGATGGCGAGCCTACTTCCATCTTTAGAGCATATGAATCGCAGTATATTGCTAGGTGGTATAAGAGGAATGAGTAGCTCGCTAGCGCAGCGGCATAGCGCGCTCGGCCTGCGATTGCGTAAACTAAGCAATGTTCGCAAAGGCCGGTCATTGGGTGGGTGATAAAAATTTATTATCACGTTAAGCCGTTGGTCCCGGCTGCACATGCCGTCGTTACGCACCAATAAGCACTCGGCCAGCGTGGTGGGTTATGGTCCATTCTTCCTATATTCTTCCATCCATAGAGAAGGGTTGTGCCCCAGCAGACATCAAAGAGGTGATGATGGTGATGACGTATAACAAAGAAAACAACATGTGAAGTGTGAGAGAAGTTGTAAAAAAATGATATTTGTTCTACAGAAATGTATTGTTTCCCACTCTACTAGGGCCCTGAAGCAGAATCATGACGCCGCACATTCTGGAAACCGAACAACCGGCGTCGTTCATAGTGTTTCTGGCCATAGAAAACCAATACATATGATTCGACACAACACGTTACATCCGGTCGCGTCATGTTTCAAAAATGTGTTTCTAGCATCATGCAAGTGGGATCACGTGACTCACCAGCCTGCTGATGGTGTTGTGTTTCTCCTGCAGCGTGCGCGCATCCAGCTCCTTGTCCCTCTCCATCTCCTCGAACCTTAACCTTAACATCTCACACTGGAACAATATCAAGTAATTAGACAGAGGTGCAGGTAGACCGACGACGTTCGCGAGGCAACCGCACGAAGTAAGTCTAAGACGGTGCTCATTGGTGTGCTTTAGAGCTGGCCTATGATCTATGTCCAGTTTATTTAGTATTAAACAGCTTACAGTATAGAATGGAATATTAATTGTTATTTTGACAATGATAATAGATGAGAGTATATTTAATGAAACAAAAATTATTCAATATAGCACCTAATACAGAAAAGATTTTGATCGAAAGAGGAGATTATGTAAAAATAAAATTAGAATATTCGAACATTAATGATTACTGGAGTATGGGTGACGTAGTTCGGACAAACCATTTTAGAAGTTCCGTTTGTAACAATTATTAAGGATTCAAAGACAAACTGTTGGCAATGTTTTATATTTATGTGTAACATAGTGACTACATGCAGGTATATCCAAAATTTTCCTTATTCAATTTTAGTCACCACTAATTATTGGAAGTTTATTAAGAGTTTACTATTTTAATGAAGTTACTATTCCGACTTACCACGTTGTTCACTAGGGCAGCAGAATGATGTTCAAATAAAAACCCAAATTAAACCAATTCAAGTTACCTCTTTGACATAGTGTTCAGTCTTGCTTCTCATCTCGTCCTTCTCCGCTTTCAATTCGCTAATTTGGTTTCTAAAATAACTGGTCATCCTAGATTCCCTCAATTGCACCTCGTGGTTCAGGAGGAAAGGCACTTCCATGCTTCCGAGCAGTCCTGTCACCTTGCCCTCCGAGTTCACAGCTGTTTCGTTGAAACTGTTGAAGTCACCAGAGTCGTGGCTTTCACCTTTGCTCTTTTGCGAGGCGGAAACATACTTTGACAACTCCAATTTAAGGCTTTCGTTATCCATTTGTAGAAGCTCGTATTCCATTCGCAATTTCTGGTTGTCCTTGAACATGGGAAAAGAAAGTGTCATCATCTTTGACAGCCAGTTTGATCAAAATGGTATAATGGTAAATTTTGGCCATCATCTAATATCCATAACCCAAGTGCTTATGCTGCTTACTTTGGACTAGATATAAGTGTGTGTAAGAAAATGTCTATTTATTATCTACCTAGCTGCTTGTTCCCAGGGCAGGAAGGAGGAATTACTCTTTCCTTATTAACAGTCAGTAGTCATCAAGCCATCCACTACATTTTTATTAATATCATCCATCACGGAAAAGAGCTAATGACGAATGAATATAAAAGTGTGATGGAAAGGACCATGCAGAGAGGCTGATGAATGCAGACCATTATACCAGGATAGGATAACCATTTTTTAATACACTGAAAATATAAAAGACTTGACAGCCTAGGCTATTCAGTAAAAAATACACTATTTACTATGTGTTTGCAGATAAGAGAAATAAAATGCCATACCTGTTCTAAATTGTGAGTTTTTATACTAATTTGTTCATTTATATTCAAGTCATCTACTGAACTCAAAGCATCTTCACTGCCCATCTGTAAAAGATAATATTTAATAATCACATAAGCAATTATTATTAAGAATCTATATGTAACCAAATTCATCTGTAGTAACTAGTAGTTCCCCATGTGGGACAGCGGAACAGGGTATTTTGAGAATAAAAAGTAATTAATTATTACAATATATTTATTATTTGATTATTTAATAGTTTTCTTAAATTTGAATTCCTTGGGGAAGCCTAAAAAGTATACTTATTATTCAAAGACCATATAGGATACTATTTGATTTTAATTTTAACATTATATAAATGTTAGAAAAATTAGTACAAAGATTTTAGTGGTTAGAAAAAGAATTTCGAAAAATTATGATCTTGAGGCGGGAATCGAACCCGCGTCCGCTGCTATCCGGGCAGGTGCCTGACCGCTCGCCCACCCAAGATACTAATTAACTTGCCGAAATTATTCTAACCTTTACACTTCACGTTGTAAGCCGTAAGGTCAGGCACCTGCCCGGATAGCAGCGGACGCGGGTTCGATTCCCGCCTCAAGATCACAATTTTTCGAAATTCTTTTTCTAACCACTAAAATCTTTGTACTAATTTTTCTAACATTTATATAATGTTAAAATTAAAATCCTAAGTTTATAAAGCAAACCCAAGCTTAACCGAACGCACTGTATTTGTAAAAATATCTGCTTTGGAATGTTTGAAATTTATTTCTACATTGCGAGGGTACCCGTTGGCTTACAACGTGAAGTGTAAAGGTTAGAAGAATTTCGGCAAGTTAATTAGTATCTTGGGTGGCCGAGCGGTCAGGCACCTGCCCGGATAGCAGCGGACGCAGGTTCGATTCCCGCCTCAAGATCATAATTTTTCGAAATTCTTTTTCTAACCACTAAAATCTTTGTACCATATAGGATAGATTGGAAGACTCATATCATATTTCCAACCTATAAGAATTTACAGAACAAACCAGAAATTATACATTGAACATTTTGCCAATTATGTTAGGTCCCATATAATAGGTGGAGAGCCTATTGCCAACTATTGGGCATGTGACTTGCAGTATATTACTGTGATATAAGAGACTTGCTGTTGCCCATTACACATTACTATATTAACCACCAGCAGGAGGGATTGGTAGTTGTGACAATCATTTTCACCAGTATTCTGCTATGCTGTCACCACACAGCATGACAGTTGCAAGCAGTCAATTAGAAAATGTCCTTACCAGGCTGCCAGCTTCAGAAAGGAAATCCCCATTACAACTTTGTGGTTGACTACTTGCTGCTGCTATCATCTTATTTGGAGTACCTCCAAGTTTATCTTTCAGTGCTTCTTCTAGAGCAAACTGCAATTCCTGATTTTTATTCTTCAATTTTGCAATCTCACACTTGTATTTGCTATCACTTTCACAAATATGCTTTTGGTAATCTTCTAGAGATGTTTTCAACTGGGAGACTTCAAATATTCTGTCTGACAGCTGTAAGGCAGGACAGTTAGCACATTTACATTACAGCATCTTTGTGGCAAAATTAAAGCTTTCATGAAAAATCTACAACAATATGAATACTTACATTCACACATTACATCATCGCATTATACTGAATGCGACATTTTGTTCTACAAGGCAAATGAAATGGCATTCTTTATGTTTCAAATTTAACCCATGAAATCATTCTTACAAATTGTGCATTGGTATGTGTGTAAATTATTACAAGGGTTAAATATTTAAAATAATCAAAGATAACCTAACAATGCTTGGTACCTGTGAGGCAAATTGTGCATTTTCAATAATTTTCTTCTGCAATTCCTCTTGTAGCAGACCTGGATCGAGTGGGGCAAAATTGCTGGTAGTAGCAAGTTGTTTGTCATCCACTTTGTTCTTAAATTTCTTGTTTTGTTTCAGCTACAAGATGGGAAACTAATAAGTATATCTCAAAGTGTATGCTTAAAATGAAATTGTAACCCAACTAGGACTAAAAGTTAACCTGTAAAGCTTCTAACTCGTCCTGTAAGACTGATACTCGTTTCGTCAACTGTTGATTTCTGAATGTCAAAGAATCTATCTCCAACTCGCCGCGCCGCGACGCCTTCTCTTTTTCTTTGAGCATGTCTCGTAATTCATTAGATTTCGCTTGCTCGTCTAAAACGCCTTTTTTTAACACCTTTACGTGGACTCGTAACTGAAAAGCAAACAATAGATTTACACAAATTACCGATCTAAAATCACCGCAGACGTTTCCAATCACAATACTTATACCTTTGAATATTCAGCTGCTAGCTTTTGGTACTTCCCCTGAACATCACCTGGAGGTAACCCTTCCATGATTAAGTTTATGAACACTTCGTTATGGACATAATTACAATGAATTTCACTGTTTATTTGCCTATCTATAATATATGTTTATCTAGTAATACAATACAATGTTGAACACCCACTTTCCATGAAAATGACCGTGACGTGACGTGACATTAGTCAGTTGTCAGTGTCATATATCATGTCAATCAAGTTCTTTTTAATTTTTTTCATGGCATGGGTTGAGTACTTCAGTCGCATATATTTTGTTGTCCAACTTTAATTTTATATTAAAATATGGGTGCCTCACATTTATTGCCTCTAGAAAGTGCTTGACGTGAATTAAATGGTATAATAACAGAGTTCATACTGCGCATCGCTACTTAGAAGTTTCAAAATTTCAATAAGTACTACTAGTATACTTTCTTTTACTATCGTTGAAATGTTCAATATCGACATTCATTTAAACAAAATAGCTAGCAGCATGAGAAACATATTCTTTGCCACAAAAAAATAATAAATGTTTTAAGTTTCTTAACTTTTTCTCTCATTTGGAAAAGCAGCCAAATTTATTCTATACAGCCAAGTTTTCAGTAATAATTATTTTGTCAATATTAAAATACCAGTGTTTCACATTTCAATATTTTTTCTTGAAGTTGTTGGTACCTACTTAGTATTTAAAGATCTCACTCTGTCTGATCATTGGAATGGCCGACAGGTGTTACATTTGCCAATAAAACACCCGACATAAATCCAGTTTAGACATAGAATTCTTAAACCTGTTTATTCTTTGTCAACATGGTCCCTGAAAACACTTAGCACAATAACAACAATAAATACAAAAATTCAGTCTTGTATCTAACAAAGATGTCATTATAGTCCCTCCAAAAACCCCTCGTTATAAAAGAAAACACCAAATCATTTTTTTAACTGTGCTTTTTATTTTTTAATTGTGGCAAACTTTTCTATGTTGATGTGTCGTGATTCAATTCTAAAATATCAATATTTTGGATTTTATGAAATAAAAACGATATTTTTTCGCAAATTTATCGAGTTCGTGCACTGCAAAATATATCGGTCCTTTCAATGATACCGAAATGGACGATGCGTAAGTGGTTACCAATTAATACACCGCGTTATACCACTGCTCCTCAAACTAAGATTCAACAAAGTGAATTAGAACTAAACTATGTTAAATTCCACAGGATCATGCAGTCAAGTAGTTCTACTTGCAGTTACGTGGACAGCGAACATTCCAGGAGCATTATACACATCGACCTAGACTGTTTTTACGCTCAAGTGGAGATGGTTAAAAACCCCGAATTACGTGCCGTACCACTCGGCATTCAACAGAAAAACTTAGTTGTGACCAGTAATTACGAAGCCAGAAATTTTGGTATTAAAAAATGTATGCTTGTTACCGATGCACTAAAAGTGTGTCCAAATTTAAAATTAGTGAATGGAGAAGATTTACATGACTACAGAGCTGCCTCCAATAAGATTTTTGAGATTTTACTCTCTTGGAAATGTCCAGTGGAAAAATTAGGAATGGATGAGAATTATATTGATGTCACAAAGTTAGTACTGGAAAAGGTTAAAACGGGAAACCAATCTTTGATTGGTCATTTATACAATCAGCCCAGTATAGACTGTCCATGTGGCTGTCACGTTAGACTGAGAATAGCATCACAAATAGCTAATGATATAAGGCAAAAAATATTCAATGACTTAGGATTTACAACATGTGCTGGTGTTGCACACAATAAGTTGTTGGCTAAACTGATCTGTCCATTGCATAAACCTAATAATCAGACTACTATTTATCCTGAGAATGCTGTTGATTTTATGTCTACTTTGCAAAGTGTCCGATCCATTCCAAGCATTGGCTCTAAAACCACTGACACTCTCATATCTGAGAAAATAATCACTGTCACTGATTTGCAACAAGCATCATTAGATGTATTGAGGAAAATTTTTAGTAGCGATATGGCAGTAAGACTGAAGAATTTAAGTTTAGGAGAGGATAACACACCTGTCAAACAAACTGGAAGGCCCCAGAGCATAGGGCTGGAGGACAGCTTTAAAACTGTCAGTGTTAAGAGCGAGGTGGAAGACAAATTCTCTGCTTTATTACAGAGATTATTAGTTCTGGTTAGGGAGGATGGACGAATACCAGTTTCTCTTAGAGTTACATTGAGGAAAAAGGATGCTAAAAGATTAAGTAGCCACAGGGAATCAAGGCAGTGTCAAATCTCACCATCTATATTCACAATAACCAGTGGCATTTTGACAGTTACTGAGGCTGGACAGCAAAAACTAATGTCAATAATAATGAGATTATTTAATAAACTGATTGATCTATCAAAACCATTCCATTTGACGCTTGTGGGCCTTGCATTTACGAAATTTCAGGAGCGAATGACTGGCAGAAGTTCTATAGTGAACTACCTCATGAATGATATATCAGTCCAGTCTGTTCTGAATTTACAAAACGATTGTGACACTTCTGCAACATCAATGGATTACTCTGCAGCATCACCTAGTAGTAGTACTACAACAGATTTATCGGATGCTGAGGTGGAACCTTCCCCAAAAAAACCTAAAAAGGTTACATGGATTGCTAAAAGAAGATGTTTGTCCAAAGAAGAAGTGGCATCTCCTAGCAAACTGAAAGTGAGTGAACTGAGGCTGAACTCTAAGGAACTGGAAAAAGTATCCGAACTGAGACTGAATTCACGGGACAGATCTTTAACACCTAGAGCAAGTCCTGCAAAAGATAACATGTCGGACAACTCTGACACTATGAAAGATGTGGCGGAGGGTGGAGCCTGTGACGACTGTCCAAGTTATGTGGATAAGGAAGTGTTCAATGCCCTCCCAGATGAGATGCAACAAGAGCTTAAAGCCATGTGGAAAAACCCCTCTGGTTCAGAAGTCCAGCGGAGTAGTCCCAGAATGACAAACAAATCAAAACCCAACTCAATCTTGAAATATTTTGTTCCACACAAATAGTATTAGTAAGATTTTATCTTGTTAATTATTTTAAGTGATAAGTGAATGGTTTCTATTTTTTCAAATCATACAATTTTTATTCAATTGATCAAATACATGTTTATGTTAAAAATAATTTGTTTACTTTACTATCTATCCAACACCACAAGTAAGAAAACAACAACATATAAACTTTAAATAATCATTTAATATCTATATTTTTTACAGCTTCTGTAACCATAGAATATAATTCTTTATACTTGTGCACACTATTTACATTAATTTGCAGAATATCTGCAATTTTTGCATATGAGACTACATCTACATTCAGTTGTAACCTGATTTTGTCTCCATCTGTAACACCTATGTTGTCATTTGTTTGTTGAGAAGATTTTTCACGAATTTGTTTCAGCCGTCTTAATGATTCTTCCGTTTTTTGAACTGATGTAAGAACATCTTCTACATATTTGTAATATCTGAAAATATAAGTAGAACTTACTTTTTTTATCTACCAACCTAGAGACTTCATAGGTACAACAAGTAATACTTACGATATAGTCATGATATTAAGTAAGGCGAGATATAGTTCAACTAAGAATGCGTTGTCAAGCTTTCCTGTTGCATCATGGTGGAACTGATTAAGAGTTTTTGATACAACTTCTATGTATGTACATGGTTTAGTTGGTATACTCCTGTTTGTTTTTCTATATAGTCTTGGTATATCACTTACTTGTTTCAGCTGTACATTGAAATTACTATAGAACTCATTTACAATACAATCTTTAATTTTCAGTTTAGTCCCTTGTAATAATTCTTCTGAGGTACTTAGACTATTTTTCAACAAATTGTTGTTCAACAAATTGATGTTAGCAATTTTATTTTCAACCATGTTTAAAAATTGTGGAAGCCTTTGATGTAAAGTTTGTATATCAACATATATATTAATACTGTTTTCTACTAGGTTCTTATTTAGGCTCAATGATTCTAATTGGGCTGTGGTTGTTTTCTGAAATACGAAAAATATGATTTATGGAAGAATAGATACGATATAATTATGTCAATGTTTCAAAAATACCCAAACAGAATTAAAATATTTGTAATTGATGTAACAGCCTTTATTTAGTAATATAAAACAGAACAACACTGTTGAAAGTCTGTTTACATTCTTTCCTCATATCCATCCCTAGGGAGGATAGGTAACAAGGTTTGATAAGTAAAATAGTCTATGCCAATCAAGATTGTTAAATAATCTTTTTTTAGGTAATTTTGTAACACATTGTATATGTTTATTTTGTGGTATATTATGTAGTTATATTAGTATTTATTCTTTTGATGCTAAAACAATAATCACCTGAGACAGAAACCTGGATGCCCATGTTGCATAACGGGACAGTAATTGCAAGGATAACTTCCAAAACTTATGTGCCAAAGCTTCTATATAGACCCCATCAGTCCAACATTCCTGTAGAGCTTTCCAACAGCTATGCGTTTCTTTTAGTATCCATCCATCATAGTTTTCTACAGTAGGACTGCTTTGGAGGTCTGCTTCAAAACCACCTGAAAATAATATTTAATATTTGAAGTTTTAATATTTGATAGGATTTATTAAAAATGAAACAGAAATGGATAACAAATTTAATAAACAAAAACCACAAGTGTAAAAAACGTCGACCAGAAATCATGTCTATAGCTACCAACTTTTTCACAGAACTTTATGAAACTAAAAATACTATACCAGCAACAAGCCTAACGGGAGGAAGCGAAGTACCGAACATAGTCTATGCAGAAATAAATAAAGCTGTGAAATCTCAAAGGAAAGATAAAGCTCCTGGATCAGACGGCATCACTAACGAATTCCTCATAATAAATAAAGTCCACCTAATACCAATTTTCAAACACCTTTTTAATGAAGTACTACATAGTGAAATTATACCCACCCAATGGACAACGTCGACTATAATACTGCTACACAAAAAAGGAGATAAGAATAATATAAATAATTATAGACCCATCAGCCTGTCGTCAAATATTTACAAAATCTTCGCTAAAATAATACTCAACAGAATATCTAAGACATTGGATGAAAATCAGCCAAGAGAACAAGCAGGATTCAGAAACGGATACTCGACTTTAGACCACATTTATGTTATCAAACAATTATTCGAAAAAAGTAAGGAGTTCAACTTCACCTTCTACTGCTGCTTTGTGGACTATAGTAAGGCTTTCGACACAATAGAGCATGAAAAGATATGGCAAGCACTTAAAAATCAAGGCGTCGAAAACAAATACATTAGACTTCTAAAAAACATCTACAAGAACAGCAAAGCTAAAATTAAACTAGAGAAAGAAGGAAAGGAAATCAAAATAGAAAGAGGTGTACGCCAGGGCGACCCCCTTTCACCAAAACTTTTTACAGCAGTTCTGGAAGAGATCTTTCGTCAATTGGACTGGGAAAATTGTGGACTGTCCATTAATGGTGAAAACCTATCACATTTAAGATTCGCGGATGATCTGATAATCCTAGCGCCAACAAGTGAAGGTCTGCAGATAATGTTGCAAGAACTAGACAGAGAAAGCCGAAAGGTGGGATTAGTCATG
The DNA here is from genome assembly GCA_963931975.1 of Cataclysta lemnata. Lineage (NCBI taxonomy): Eukaryota > Metazoa > Arthropoda > Insecta > Lepidoptera > Crambidae > Cataclysta > Cataclysta lemnata. The sequence goes on from OZ008355.1 coordinate 11,049,889, forward strand.
AACACACAAAAGACCAAAACCATGACAAATGGGAAGCAAGAACCTATCAAGATCAATAACAATCTAATTGACTATGTTAATGAATACATCTACCTAGGTCAAATAATATCTCCCCTGGATCTAACTACAAAGGAAATTGACAGACGCATTGGAAATGCTTGGAGGCAGTATTGGCGTTTCAAAGATATTATGAAAAATAGTGAAACCAATATAAATATCAAACGTAAACTCTTTGACACCTGCATACTTCCTGTACTTACTTATGGTTGCCAAACCTGGGCACTCACAAAAACCCACAATAAGAAGCTCAAAACATGCCAGAACTCCATGGAAAGAAGTATGTTGGGGATAAGCCTGTCTAATAAAATAAGACTTGAAAACATTAAAAAGAAAACAAGATTAAAAGACGTAATAATAACAATAAGAAAATTAAAGTGGAAGTGGTCAGGCCACACAGTCAGAGGATTTGAAAAATGGTCAAAATTAGTCATGAATTGGTTCACAAGTCACAAGAAAAGAAAACGAGGTAGACCTTTTCGACGGTGGGTTGACGACATCAAAACAGTAGCAGGTAGAACATGGACAAGAGTAGCAAATGATAGAGAGAAATGGCGACAGTTGGAGGAGGCCTTTGTCAACCAATGACATACAGACAGGAAATCAATACTTTAATTAAAATACTGTATATGAATAATGTCATGTAAAAATTGTTTTTTTTATGTCTGAATAAAGGCTTTTTATATTTATATATAGGATTTATTAAAAATGAATATAATAGATCATATACCTGCTATTTCCTGAAATCGTATCTGAAAATAAACAGGCAGGTTCCATCTCTTCTGAAAACTTTTATATTCTGCAGTGTTATGCAGAAGTTTCACCATTTCCTCAGTGCCACAACACTGCTCAAATCTCCTTATAAATTGTAAACTTTCGCTGTACCTCTGGTAAAAAATTTGGGGGTTGCCAGGTGCAAAAATTGATGACAGGTTAATTTCTATTCTACTTTCAACTTCACACCAGAAGCAGTTGACTAAAAACCTAAATTTCTTTTTGAGAAATGCTAGCTTGGAATGTTGTGTTACTGTTAGGAGTAACTTTAATTTGGTGTCCAATAAAGACAAGATCCTATTATAAACTCCTTGTAATCCATCTTGACTTCTTTGCAATGATAATTCATTAATTATATCTTGCAATAATGGTGTTACTGCCTGTTTCCTTATAAGTATTTCTGTTTCACTGAAACGGTCCAAAGAAGCCAGTGTTATGAAAGTTTTCAAGAGATGTTCTTCATCATTATCATTCCAAAAGTGGAATAAAAGCTCATTTAACACCTGTACCAGCCGCTCGCCTGCTTCTTTGTATTGTAATTTATGTTCAGACTTTAATAAGTTTTCACATTTCATTGTAGAAAACTTTAATTGATTGTATTGCATGGCTGCTCTATCTGCTAATATTATTTGTTCCTGTTTTTTACTTTCTGATATATTTTTAAATATACAATCCAAAGTTTTCAAACAGTTTATAGTTTGGCTATAGTACTTTATTAATTGCTTATTGTTGTGCAAAGTATGCCTCTGGCTCAACCACATACACAATTCTTTCATAGCATCCTCTAAACTTTGCTTTACTGACTGAAACGAAATGGGAAAATAAATAAATGTTACCAGCATTTAGTGAATTAAAATACTAATTCTAGAAAGTTATGAGTGCAAGTTTAAAATAATGTTGAAGCACAAGTAATTTATTGAAATGCATTGATGTCAAATCTATTTACTGATGAAGTTAATAAAAATAAGTTGAAGGATAGAAACAATTAATTCGAATGAACACAATTCCTAACAAACAATATTTCGGTCAGTTGTTAAGATAAGGCTGGCAAATTTTATCTTTATTAGAACATGTTGGCATACATGTAAGGGTATACTCAACTCACCAATATTTCATCATTCAATTGTACCAAGGGCTCCTGGACTTTTATAATTGCCTTATCAAAGCCGATGAGTGTAGCACACAAATTGACAAAATTGGCGTAGTCCTTGTTGATCAATTCTATCATTGCCAATCGCAGCACTTTCAAGTACACACCCAGATCGTCCCGCATAGTCTCCAAGGAACCGACATTTTGATGCTCCGAAAGAAAGTTATCAATGGAAAAATTGGCCTATAACAAACAACTAATTAATTGTTATTAACTTTAATAAAAAATATGTGTTAAAAGGAATTTAATTCGTACCTTGACAAAATCATTTCGATCAAAGCACAGGCCCCGGGGGGCTGCCGGCAATGTAAATTCAGCAGTATCATTCTCCATACTAACAGATTATTAGTATTGAATTACGAAGGCACCATTATTGAGTAATTTTTTGTAATTCTAGTAAAAACTAAACTATTTATCAGCAGCCGACATTGGCATTTTGACGTTTATAGGCAAGGAAATAATGACACCTGACACGTCAGTTTGTCGTTCGGATACATTCACAGAGATGATAAAGTGATACAAAGTCGATCCAGACAATCGAACAGCGAGGATAGAAATATAAGCCTACTGCTATTGCTTTCGTCACGTCTACTTTCACTCATTGCAAAGTGTGAGTGTATTGTCTTGTATTTGAGTGACTGATTTTTTTTACTGTGGTGGAGTGGTGCTACAAAAATAAACGTGGTCATGGTTTTTATTGGCAAGTGCCATTCCTGTCAGCCACTCCATAGAGCAGCCAGATGTTAAAGACATTGAAATATTAAACACCAACGTTTCGATGTAATATTGAAGTGGCCGTATGGGCTCGACCCCGTTGCCTAAACTAAACAAAAAAAGCGGTTCTTTGGGGTCTATTCTAATTTCTCAATTCAAAGTTAATATTAGTGTAATGTTTCTATGTATGAATTTGCACGTTTATACTCCTCTCATATCATATTAAAGAAAGTAAGAGAATATACAAAGTGTTCTGTGAAGTCAATTGACCACAAATCTCCCGACTCGCGCGCAAATCAGCTTGAACATGCGTTATTGCGATTCGGGATGCGAACCACGAAATAAAATTGCGCACCCGCCTTATGGTGCGTTGTCGTGGTCATGATATATTCTTTCGAAACCTTTGCCGCGAGACAAAAACCGACAACTAACGGGGAACAAGGTGCGAACGCGACGTGGAGCCGCGAATACCTAATATGCGAATAGGATCCACATTCCACACTCATATTCGCGCGACCTTTTTGTCTTGACTTAGGTACTTGATCTACCATCTATAGCAATATACTGCGATTTCCATGCCCGATAGATGGCAATAGGCGAGCCACCTGTTACATGTATGGGATAAAGATGGCGGCAGATAAGTTGGTGGCACTATAGATTTCCCAAAGAGATAATAACCCCCGAATACAGAAACGCAAATCAAATTTGGGGCACTGATGCTTAAAAAGTTAAGTGGACATTACCTGTCAGAATTTGTATGGAAAAACTTCAATTTCGACAACATTTAAATGTAATGTTATGTTAAGCAAGACTCAAACTTTGATTAGCGTTTCTGTATCCGGGGTAAGAGAGCCACTACTGTGCCTCATTCAGCTCGCCACTCGCCAGTCCACCATCGGTTACGATTATTTTTCCAGTGAGCGCCTACTTATCGAGTTTTTTACTTATATTTTCCCGTTCGAGGATTAGCTCGCTAGCACAGTGGCATAGCGCGTTTGGCCTGCGATTGCGTATATTAAGCAATATTTGCTAAGGCCGGTCATTGGGTGGGTGACCAAAAATTTATTAGGTATCTCGAGTTCCTCCGTGCTTCGGAAGTTAAGTCGGTCCCGGCTGCACCTGCAGTCGTTAATACCCACCAACCCGCTTTATGGCCCAATCTCCCTTTATTCTTCCAGCCATAGGGAAGGCCCGTGCCCGGGTTGGTGGGACATGGCTGGTGGTGATGATGATGAATTTCCGGTTTGAGGATTTGCGAGATTACTAGATATAAGCAAGGCGAATTTTTTTTCCTGCCCTTAGGGTGCATTTCCACCAAGGAATGTGTTCGAGGAGAATCAATAGAATCACTCCATATTCAAATAGAGTTATTCTATTGGTGTAGGGATGTGTTTGAGGAGAATCAATATAATAACTCTATTTGAAAATGGAGTGATTCTATTGGTTCACCTCAAACGCATCCTCGCAGATCTCTGGTGGAAAAGCAGCCTCTCTATCAGACGTGAGCTCAGCATGAACTCCTCTCTTCCTCATAACCATCTTTCACACAATCCATCCATACATACATACCTACGTCTATTATACCTCTTATTAAATAGGTACATAAATGTCAATGATAAATTGTCCTATCTTATCTAAAACATTCCAATCAGATCGTGTCTAATTATGTATTAACATACAAATATTATGGACATAGGAAAGTGACCATTTAGTATGAAAGCGAAAATTGCTTATGATTAAAGTTATTTAGTCAGCCTATTACGTTTTATTGGCTCACTTAGGAAAATTATATAGCCGTAATTCAATAAGTGGTTGTAATGATCCATTACTCCAAACAGTTTCAACAAACAATTGCAAACATGTATTTACATTTGGTTCATTAGCAGATGGATACCGTAGAAGTTAGGAAAAGGTACCCTACTAGACAAAAGGGTTATTACAAAAATGACTAAATTAAGTTCTGAAAATCTTTTCCTGAACAGGGCAAAGTTTGTAATGAAATATCTAGGCGTTTGGATGCCTCCAAGAAATGAGCCATTCTTGGCTAAGATATACAGATACTTCATGATTTCGTTGCAGTATTTGTTTCTGATATTCCAGACGATTTACATATTACAGGTGTGGGGAGACCTGGAGGCGGTTTCTCAAGCTTTCTACCTATTCTTCACTCAAGCTTGCCTCTGTTTCAAAATATCTGTGTTTCACATGAACGTGGATAATCTTCAGGAGATTCTGTCGCACATGAATGCTCCAGTTTTTCAACCGCAAAGTGTCAAACAAGAGAAGTACGTTAAAACTTACTAGGTATGGTCAACGGCACTTCATAATACCCTAAAATGTCGAATTTCTTCAATCGATTGTCAACCCTAACGTGCTGGTGGTAGTCGATTAAGAAAATTCGACATTTTGTGGCAGCCTGGCGTGCTGTTGACTGTACTTCATTAATATCCATTATTATTATTATTATAAGTATTGGGCCAACAGCGCATTGTTTACAGCACATTGCAATCAATTATTGGATCAACTCGATCACTAACTGCCGCACTCAGAGACGTGTATTAACTTTAATGAGTACTTAATGTCAAAAAATTTCATGTGAATATAGACCATAGACCCGGCAAGAATAGCGACTAGTTTTGAATAGTCATTTTTTGACATTAAGTACTCATTAACCTTATTTGACGTCTCTGAGTACGGCAGTTAGAAACCGAATGGACTCCGAGGGAAGAATGTAATTAGAGTAATTAGTTCTTAGTTACAGCCCACTTATGTCGTACGGGGTGACTACGGGACCTGTGCTTATGATAGCACCAAGGCGTGACATAATTACAAGTACATATTTTTAAATGGCAATAGGCTCGCCCCTATTACATGGTACCTAACATAATTGGCAAAACGTGGGTGCTAGTTCACCTCTGCCTACCCCTTCGGGGATATAGGCGTGATTTATGTATGTATGTATGTACATATTTTTAGGCCAGTCTTTGCCGATTTTACAGAGTTTTCAAGAAAATATTTGTCGGATAAATCGAACTGAGCACTTGAAGTTATTCCTAATTATTGATTTCTGCAGGGATTATTTCATTTCAGAATCTTGAGCTGGCATGCAGTTCGAATCAAACGGCTTCTTATGGCTTTCATGGTGAGTTCCCAGACGTGCTGCGGGCTTTGGGCGCTGAAGCCACTGTTTGATGACGCGGGTAGTCGCAAATTTCCTTTCGACATGTGGTACGTTGACATTCATTCAATATATTCATTCCATTCATCGTCATCTTGCCCCTAAGCCGCGTTTCCACTATAGTCAGACGATGGGGGAGGAACGAGTTTTCCCTCCTCCCCGCATCACCTGCCCCCGCTTACATCTAGAGTGCCCCGTCCCTGCCACCGTCTCTCATACCGCAGAAAGGTCGCGCACGAACATGTCGGACTACTATAGGCAACATTTGGCGCGCGACATGTTGAAAGTTAGCGCGGATATATATTTTTTAAATTATCTAACTAGCTGGCAACGTCTGTCGCGTGCAGTTATGCAATGTCGCCGTATATGTTGAGCGTCATGCGTTGCGCATCAATGTTAGTGGATATACCAGGCATTTCCCATCCTCTTTGGGATCGACGCAGTTTCATCTCGCCATCTAAACCCATCACCTTCATACCTTAAATAATCCAACCATTTTCCTCTTCTTCGTCATCATCAACATTCATGTGTAGGTACAACTTTTTTACTCAAATTCATGGCATCGCATCTCATATCATGATGTCCCTACCAAGCTAAACGGATACTTTTCAAAGATTTTAGTGGTTAGAAAAAGAATTTCGAAAAATTATGATCTTGAGGCGGGAATCGAACCCGCGTCCGCTGCTATCCGGGCAGGTGCCTGACCGCTCGGCCACCCAAGATACTAATTAACTTGCCGAAATTCTTCTAACCTTTACACTTCACGTTGTAAGTCAACGGGTACCCTCGCAATGTAGAAATAAATTTCAAAGCAGACATTTTTTACAAATACCGTGCGTTCGGTTAAGCTTGGGTTTGCTTTATAAACTATTTGATTTTAATTTTAACATTATATAAATGCATACGGATAGCAGCGGACGCGGGTTCGATTCCCGCCTCAAGATCATAATTTTTCGAAATTCTTTTTCTAACCACTAAAATCTTTGTACTAATTTTTCTTACATTTATATAATGTTAAAATTAAAATCAAATAGGATACTTTTCAACTTTTCTGTCACTGGCGCGCCACTTTTAGTCGGTCATCATCATTCAGTCGGCCCTTTAATGTCCCCACCTGGGGCACAGGGCTTTCCTATGGGTGGAGGAATATAGGGAAAATGGGCCATGACCCACCACGCGGGCCCAGTGCGGATTAGTGGGTGTTGACGACTGCATATGCAGCTGGGACCAACGGCTCAGCGTGCGTTCCGTAGCACGGAGGAACTCGATATATTACATTTTTGGTCAGCCGTCCAATGACAGGCCTCCGCGTACATTGCTTAGTTTAGGCAATTGCGCTACCAACGCGCGACCGTGTCAGACGACATCGGGTTGAGAACGGGGGGAGTCGCTGTGGGCGAAGGCCCTTTAGCCACGCGATATCGAACCTCTATCAGTCGATATTGGGAGTTAATAAAAATAATTCTTGCAGGATGCCGCTATCCCACGAGTATTCCCCTCAGTACGAGATCGGGTTCAGTTTCCAGCTGCTGACGATCAGTATGAGCGCGTACATGTACTTCGGAGTGGACAGCGTCGCTCTCTCCATGATGATCTTCGCATGCGCACAGCTGGATATAGTCAAGGATAAGATTTTGAACGTTAGAGACATTTATTTTATGAACAGCCAAAGCGTGTCCAGAAAGGCTCTAATGGCTGTTCATAATGGAGTGCTGGTCCCGACATTAATGTATGGAAGTGAAAGTTGGGTATGGGAGAAGAAGCATGAAAGTAGAATAAATGCAGTAGAAATGAGAGCGTTGAGGAGCATGGCTGGGGTAAGGCTGAGCGATCGATTGTATAACAGTGTGATAAGAGAAATGTGTGGTTTGAAAGAAGATGTAATGACAAGGATTGAGAAAGGGATGCTCGCATGGTTTGGTCACGTGGAAAGAATGGATGAAAGGAGACTGACAAAAAGGATATACATGGCGAAAGTGAATGGAGAAATGGGAAGGGGAAGGCCTAGGCGGATCTTTCATAATCAAATTGAAAGTCTATTAAATAAGGGCCAGGTCAAGAGTACCCGAAACCGACGGGCATGCATGAAGAGATTAATGAGATTGGATGAAGCGAAAGAAGTATGTACCTAAGGATCGTAGCAAGTGGAAAGAAGTGATCTGTGCCTACCCCTGTGGGAGAAAGGCGTGATATATGTATGTATGTATGTATGTTAAAAAAACATACTAAATCATTATTATTTATGTCAAACCTGATCATAAAGTGGACTTATTCGCCCGCTACGCTTACGAAAAATCCTCGGGCGATCGAAGAAAGAAGCCTCAGATCGCATTTTAAACGCCCTCGCCTTCAGCTCGGGCGTCATATACTTACGATCTAATGCATTCTTTGTATTATCGCCCTTGGTATATAATCTACTATTACCTATATGCCGTGTGGTGACGGTAAATCAGAATACAATTGATACCTTTGTAATTACCTGAGCTGTCGTGCAGATGCTGTTGATGACCGTACGTTTACATACATACATACATATATATATAAATCACGCCTATATCTCAGAAGGGGTAGGCAGAGGTGAACTAGCACCCACGTTTCGCCAATTATGCAAGGTCCCATGTAATGGGTGACGAGCCTATTGCCATTTATCGGGCACAAGAGTCGCAGTACATTGCTAGGTGGTATAAGAGGAATGCTGCTGCCCATTCCTCATCACTGATTTATCCTTAGTCGCCTTGTACCACACCCACGGGAGAGATTTGGGGTGGTGACAATTGTATTCTACTCTGCCGTCACCACACGGCCATACTCTACATTTAACATTCCATTTATCTTTGGAGTTTTTGAGTTACCTACAGCTCACAATTATTAGTAACTAATTATTCTTATATTAAAACTAACGTGTTGCAGACCAAGTCAATTAACTACATCTCTAAATCAGACGAGAAAAAGAAAGTGTTTAAGGAAAACCATGATACACTAATAGAATGTGTAAGACAACACCAATCTGTCTATACGTAAGTAAAAATTACACTATTAGGTATGACATGTCTTTCTATTAATATTAGGGGTTTAATTATAAAATTGCCGTTTTGTATGGAGAATTTAGCGAAAATTCATTTTTCCATACAGACATATTTGCGATTTTTTAAGGAACCACAAATCTATTTTAATATTTTATTTTATGTAATTTCGTGGGTATATTAAGACAACATTAAGCTACAGGATACATAGGATACCTAGATTTTTATAACGGAGACGGACTGGTGTCCGTGGCCGTGGATCTAAGTGGTACTTAGAACGAGCTGTTTTTGAAGATTTATTGGTAGTGAAAGGAATAAAAATAAGATAAAATTTTATACATAAATATAAGTCCTTAAAAACTTAGTTTAAAATAAAAAAAGAATAATGGACATACCTATTGTTTTAAAGGACTACTAAATAATGAGGAAACATCGGCAATTTCATACTTTAACCCCTATTATTAGGTGTTAGTTAGCAGTTTAATAGCGCATCAATAATACGAAGAACCAATCTCGAGAGATTGGTTCTGACCTTATACCCCCGAATCCCCCTACGTATCCCCGAACCGATTGAAACGGAATTGCTTAAATTTCATAATGTTGCCCGAACAAATATGGATTTAAAAAGGCTGTTCACAATTGGAACGAGTGCAAAAATGCTAAGCGATGTTGCTCTTTGCAGATTTACCAAGCTGGTGGAAAATACGTATCACTCGTACCTTTTATTTCAAATATCCGGCAGCGTTGGTATATTCTGCATGACAGCACTGAGGTTATTGGCGGTAAGTTTTCGGGATTACCTACATGAAGACGAAAAACCTTATTCAATGAAATGGCAATATTATATTATTCAATAAATCTCTGCCAGTTTACACAAAAAGTCTAGAAAATAAAAGTACAGTCAGCAGCACGTAAAGCTACGACAAAATATCAAGTTTTCTCAATCGACTTTGAGTAGTACTATAAAATCAATTGAAGAAATTTTACAGTGATACCCTCACATGCTGTCGTCTGTGTACCTAATCAATTTGAATTAGTTCAACTGTTCAATGTCTATTGTCACCAGGTGGATTGGAAAAGCGTTCAATTCTTTTCGTCACTGACTTACATGTTTGTGATGGTCTCCCAGCTGTTCGTATGCTGTTGGTGCGGCCACGAGTTGACTGCTACTGTGAGAATCTTTTTACTCCAACTTGACCAATTTAACTATCAAAATGTTGGCTTAAATGTATGCGCCTTCTTCCATGCTCCTCAACTTCTGTCATATCCTCATTGACTTAATCAAAGGTTTCATATCATTGTCTACCCCTCCGGGGGGAAACAGGTGTTAATTATGTATATCTATAAGTCTTTGCAATCGATTTCATAAAACGCAATTAATAACCACCATGTCTTTTGTTGACAATAATACCTACACAAGAGGTCTGCATACAGAGGAATATAGATTAAAAATTTACCATTTAGGTACCAGTTTCCTGATGTGCGTCTTGTATTTTTTCAGAGTGAGAACCTCCACAGAGTGATGTACGATTGCTTGTGGTACGAGCAGGACGTTCGGTTTCAGCGTGACTTGTGCTTCGCAATGCTGCGCATGAGTCGTCCGATGGTCTTTCGAGCCGGACATTACATCAGCCTTTCTAGACAGACTTTCGTTGCTGTAAGTTAGCCTGGGTTCACACGGCATTGTACTGCACGTTTTTTGTAGGATTAATCTTACCGAATTGAGCAGTGGCTCATACATTGAGTATAGAACCGTTCACACGTCGCCTGTACTGCAAGAAACGTACACCACACGTCGCCTGTACTGCAAGAAACGTACACGCGTGAACGGTTCTATACTCAATGTATGAGCCACTGCTCAATTCGGTAAGATTAATCCTACAAAAAACGTGCAGTACAATGCCGTGTGAACCCAGCCTTAGGGTCCATATTGCATATGTATACTACAAGGAATTATGCAACTAATTTCATCACGTTTTTTTTTTTCAGATAATGCGAATGTCATATTCTTATTTCGCCGTTTTAATCAACCAGACAACCAAATAGAAATGTTTATGAATACCAAACATATAGAGTTTGTGGTAGTTTCTTTGTTGTACTCATTTCGTAATGAAGGTTGTATTTATGACCGAAATAAAACATGCACACACAAATTTATTCATTTATTTATAAACCGTGTATCACATATGCGTAGTGTACATTCACGAGAATTAGGCAAGAGTGCGCTTACTTCATGATAGTTATGAAAAAATACATTTCATTTTATTCTTCGTAACATTATAACTGATACAAAATTTTAGTTTTAAGTCGATAAATTCGTGCGCTTAACTTAAAGTAACAACATTAATAAATGCGACAGATTATAAACAACCGTATTTTAGAATTTACACATTTTTATTATCTATGGGCATTGGGCTGGTTTGTGTGTAGATCTCTTCAAATATCTTACAGTAAACAGACTTGGGTAAATGAGAAATAGAAGGATTCAATGTCAAGTTATTTGCTTTGACAGAATACTTTTGATAAGCAGTTTACTTACTAGAGCATATTTTTCAATCTTATGTATTATTATTGAAGTTCATGATTGATAACCAAAACAAGTTTAAAATGTCACCTACCACATTTAAAAGGACTTTGCGTTAATGACAGCATACTTTTAACTTATGATTAAGATAGCTACATACGGCGGGTTTCAATATTCTATTCTATCTACAGTTAAAACTTACTAAAGTTTAGATGCCTGGCATTTTTTGGTATATTACGAAAATTTTAACAAAAGTTGCCAAGCAACTAAACTGTGGTACGTCTATCTTCAAGAATATTTAAACGGACCTTTAGACAAACGTAAAATGTATCTAAAGATTGAAAAATAAGCCCTTAATCATTGACACAGGAAGCAAAGATAACAGCATCTTAGACTAAAACAATCTTGCACCATGTTCAAAAACATTCGATTGCAGAAATCTGGCAGTTTCGAGAGATGTATCGTGCTGTTGGTTGTACTTAATATATTTTCGTTATTAATTATAACAATGCTTTTGCTAAGTGTAAATTCACTAGCAAAATGTTCAGCCGTAATTCAGATACAATTACATCGACCCCTCGGTGCAACAAAGGCACAAGTACAAAAAATGCAAAAATCGGATAACCATTTTTTATAATTTTTTCGGTAAAAAAAATTACCAAAAAATTGTAAACCATTGTAAAGTGTATGTGTTTTATGAGTAGGGGTGTTTTACCCAATTTTACCTACTGTTAACGTTTCTTTGGGCCAAGCCAACGCGTCCAGCATATTGAAGGCATTCGACGAGGCGTGAGCAGCCAACCTTTTTGTTGCCTCATACCCATGCTATTCGATTCTTAAATACAATAGAGATACAACTCAGGGTTTTATTTCTGCACTAATAAGGGCTGGTTTTTTATGCATAGTTAACTCAACCAATTGTCAGTAATGGTCAAATATCAGTCTGATATTTAACTATTATATAACAAATGGTTGAGTAAGTTGCATCAAAAAACCACATAAATTTAGAACACAATGTCGAAGTATTTTTTTTAGGTTCGCCCTTTTTGTATTAAATAAGCGATATGTAAAGCCAATATCGATTGCGAAGCTTTACACACTTATATCTAAGTACACGGGCGTCCTCAATGTTATTGGACGCGTTGGATTAGGTACAGCTTAACGTATATTAACATACATATAAAAGTTTAGTAGGTCGGTTAATCGAAGGTAGGCAACATTAAACGGCTTGCGTACCTTGTAAAAAAGCACAGGTTCCTTTATGAAGCTCTTTGTGATTAAACTTGGTATTTGACCTTTAGTTGTTGCGTACTGTACCTATTTGATGACACACCTAGAGATTTGCACAATTCTCTGGGTGTATCATACCTCAACTTAAAATGACTGTTCGCGTTTCGCCTAGAGTCTTACTAATTCAACAATCATAAAATTGTTTGTTTGTTTTAAAGTAGTTAAACTAGCAAATATGATTGTCTTATTATGTCACAACAAATTCAGAAATACATCATCACCAGCCCTTTAACGTCCTCGCAGTGGGTCCTACTGCTAGGGCACAGGCCTTCGCTATGGATGGAAGAATATAGGTAGAATGGGCCATAACCCACCACGCTGCTCCAGTGCGGATTGGTGGGTTTAGAAATACATAGTCAACTTTAATGATCCATTATACGTTGATCAACAACTAAAGGTCGAAACGAATAAATGCTTCATTCGAAAGATTAATTTTTGTTTAATTAATTGCATAATATTAAAGCATTGGATAATTTATTATTGTATCATTATCACAGCGAAGCTAAGCTATAATAATATATCAACACCGTCAACAATTATTATTTACAGGTAAATGCATTAAGTTAGCCTTGTACAAAGAGATGTATTGAGCAAACCGTGGCCCATGAATGTGTAGAACTTTGGTCTTATTCTGAACTCAATAAGTAGTTTCAGGTCGACCACTTTTATTAGTAGCATTAGCAATATGCGTCTGCGCAGAAGAAAACAGCCGATTAAATAGGAGTTTCAAAAACTTTTTAATATAATGCACCCCTAGATAAAGAGTAGCACAAGCCAAAATATTGGTTTTTTTTCAGAAACAGACACATTGAATACTGAATTACAGTGCCGTGATAACTTAATGAGCAATTGAAACACCCATTCAGTTTCGGTGGGCACAAAAAAATCCAAGAGTCTTTTCCCAAGGATAAAAAGCTTTAATAATATAGTATCGGGGCCATAACTAGCAAAGAAAATCAGAGCATCCAATGGCTTTGGCTTATCATCATTTTAAGTAGAAAAAACCCAACAAAAGCTACACATTAAGAACGCTAAGTGCTTTAACCGTCACTAACTCAGCTCTACTCGCCAAATCGTAGGTCAACTTCAAAAGAGAAGCAACATTCCGTAACATTAAATTACAACCAACGATATTTTATCTATACTACAGGTTTGAAAAAAACAGACTTTTTATTACAACACTATCACAACTTAAAAGAAACGACCAACAAATACGACAAAACGTCTAAAACAAAAGAGCCAGCGAGCTCTGATAATAAGAAAAACCACTATAACTCAACGTTATTGAGAACAATATAAAATCACAACTGTTCCTATGCCTACCTATCGTCAGCGACCTAAGGCTTAACTTACATGACCGCGGAACGGAATGGAAGCGAACTTTTTTAACAAAATCGTACGTGACGGCTTCGATCATTGTAAAACTAACCTGCATTTCACAAATGAAAATATTCTATTCTATTCTAGAGACGGTAACTCTTAGCATTCCATGGATTTGCCGGTGCCGGGTCCACAGTGTGGCAGAGAGGGGAGTCAGTGGCAGCGCTTGGGACTTGTGACCCAGGTTTAGGTTTAAGGGACCCAATGACAGCTAGTCAACACTCACCTGCGCCACCACGACCTTTATGCCAATTACATAAGGCACAAACTAGACATAAGCAACAGTAAAAGTCAAGTCAGTCTTCCTTTGCTCCACAGACACTGCCAGCAGAGTCTTCGTTATAAAATTTCTATATTAAAAATTACCTTACATTCCGTTCCGTCGCAATGTAAATTGATCCTTAAACTCATGAACATTAACGGTCCATTTTAATATTCTACACAGTTGTCATCACGCAAAACTGTCTTTGCTAGCATACCAATATCGTACCCCTGCTCTACATTACAAAGTTTAAATACCGTAGGTACTACAAATTGATTCGGTTTGTGAACTTTGTTGTGTAGCTTGCCCTACTGTTACGTTTCCCACCGCTGAACCGCTGTAGGATCTCATTCCCGACCGGGTGTGTAATTTCAAATTCTTCACCGATATGCTATCACGATATAGGTACGTTAATACAACACACATTCAATTCTTTCTTATACTTACAATCAGAGGTCTAGTACTGCGTGTCAAAATGGTCAAGTGTCGACGTGTAGTTGGAATCTGTTGACAGACGAGTGTCAACTTGCAGTGTCTGGTTAAGGCAAGAGCAGACGACTGGGGTGGATTATCGACAGCTTCTCTGACATTTGACAGGACGGTCGCCATGTTGTTTACTCAGTAATACGTCAGTTTCATACATTTGTATTCTATTCTTTCGAATAGATTGGCCACTTGTCTAGAGGACATTGGCGAGAGAACGACGTAATATCACGCCGTTCGACTATTCGGCGCGTCCTTTGAGCCCCCAAAATCGGCGTAATACCACCCACATCTTTTCCGCATCAATCGGCATCGCCTTAGGTCAGTCACCAGAGCGTTGGCGTTGTTCCAGATACGTTATGCCCGTAGTGAGTCATCAATCTACGGCAGCGTTTATCATTCTTTTTGTATACGCGATCCCCTTTGCGGATTGAAAAGTCCCTCAGGCAATAGACAGATAAAAAGTTACTCTCTATTTCAATTCATTCTTATTGAAACTGTGTTTTGTACTGTAGTATAGCATTTTTCTTTTGCCGGTAAGGCCTGGGGCTTTTCCCCCAGTAAGACTTCGCGACCCATAAATTGTAAAACACTGATTTATGGCACCGACATTGTCCATTCTAAAAAAACCTAAAACAGCTAGTCTGTTCTAGGCTATCGATGATTCCTACTGGGAAATATTTGCATATTGTAAAGAAGCCAAAAGGCGAATTGTCATGAAGGTATTATAGGCAATTCTGGCAAACCCAGAGTTCAGTACTGTACTAGATAAAAACGATTCACCCACACCACCTATCCATATAAGTAACCTTTTCGAGATGTATGAATATAAAACCAGCCTTTAAAATGATATCACACTTTACATAACCTTTGTGTCGTCTACGATTTCTTAAAGATTTAATTGTAGCCAGCCCATAAGTCTGGCTGAAGCAAAAACAATTTTTTTTTTCAAATCAGCAAGCATAGGTATCTGTCCCCCATTTAGGTACGGGTTAGAGCGAAAAGCAAATGATTATTTTGCGTTACTGTGTTTTCGCCCTTCGAATCAAGTCGCAATTACCAATTTAAATGAAGTCTACGCTCACGATGAATCTACAACATTTCAATACACGTTTAACACCAATTCGAATATCAAACAAACGTCTAGAGCTATCAACATTATGTATAAGGTATACATAATGTTCCAAATAAGTCCGATTAGAAACCGAGAAATGATTTATTCCTAACAAATTGCCTTAAAATCCTGCCTACACAAAGGGCGCCAGTGTCTCGCTACTCTAGCAAACGAGCGACCAATTGATTAATGAACCAATCAACGAAGGTTGTTCAAATCTGCCATTGTGATTGAATACAGGAGAGACGCAACTCAAAATATACTTTGAATCATTATCGGTGATAAAACAAAATCTTTTTATGATGTGTTTTGTTCAAGAAGTGTCTAAATCAGATGCTGACACTATCACACACTATTGACAAAAAGGGACAAAATACACTTCACAAAACACGTCTTAAACCGTTTCTTGTAATAACACCGTATGTGTTCTAAAGTACCTACCAACTATTTTTATGACGAAATTACTATTTTAAGTTGTCTCTTCTGTATTTAGGTAAGAAGCGATATGTAATTGTCGTAAAACACAAAATTGATCGACCTTAAATTGAGAGATTGTAATAATAATAACATATACAGATTTTTTTTATAAGTACAAATATTTTTTTAACAGGTGGCTCTAGGTGTTTATGAATAAAAATGTTTGTAGGGAAACGTTTACAGCTTTTTATCTCCAATGTTTATAAATAAATAAAAAATAAAAGCTTTACACTTACTCACAAGTTTTCAATGGCAAACAAAATATAAAAAATTGTGCACTGATAAAAAAATCTCCCTGTATATAGATGTTAAACCAACATCTAATTTTCTCTAACGATACTATTGCTGGTCATATATTTAAGTTTAGTACCGACCGATGGCGAGTCAAAAAGTAATGTTAACATGGCAAGCTTATAACTAAATTTTAAATTACACTACCTAGGGAGCAAAACTCAATCGCTATGTCAAGCTACGTTAGTACTAGGAATGGTATGATTATCTACAACGTCTCTACATACATATAAATACGACAAGGTTTGTGCGACACACCCTATGCTTTAAGTTTTAATCATGATTGATATGTGATTTTTGTATGTTATTTATAAGTGCATTATTATTGATACTAAATCAAAAAGTCCTTTTTCATATTCAATCATCATCATCGTCTTTATCTCACCGACTGTCTCGCACAAACCACCAATAGGGCCTATTTGGCTACCTTCCCTTACATCTCTATAATTATTTCTCAACCACATTTTTATTCAGACACCTAACACAAACAACAATAGGCCCTTAATGTCGAAGAAAGGTCACCAAATATCTGTTACATTAAAATAGACAATTTAAATGCACTAACCTCTAATCGCTGTCTTTTTATTAGGAATAACTAGGTATATGTTACGTTTTGGCTTAAACTGGATCATACTAGCGAGTGGAGTATGAAGCCTGCACAGACGGCGCCAGTGTCTCGTTATGGAAATCATTCTGAGCAGACTTCTAGAACAATCGAGAAGTTTAGGAAGAAACGATTAATATATCATTTGCAAGTTATAACACAAAAAAAAAAATAGGTTAGAACAATTCCCAAAACACGTCCATGTCCACCATCAAAACATAATGTCTAATCATGTATTTGATTTTTTTTGTAAATAAATTGTTTGGAGCAAAACTGGCAAAAAACTTTTTTTTGTTGTTGTATAAATACAACAATTTATAGGTACCGTGATTACTCGCAACCAATATTTTGTCTCCATCTCGATTGTTCTATTACAATTACGACCACCACAAACACTGTCGTAGCTACAACAATACATGGTCCAATATTTGATATCTTCCCCAATTAATAAACAACATTATATCAAAGAGATTCATTTTTACAACACACTATTAAGAAAATATATTAATTTCAATTTATCGTTATGTATGTACCTTATCTGCATAAAATTTCAGCATAAATTTATGTCGGTGACCAGTTTTGATGTAAGTGCCAATATTTTGTTAAATCAATCATCAGTATTAACCTCACTAATAATCATAAAAATACATAATAAGCCATTTGACAATAATAATAATAATTATAAACACTTAAAATAGTATACGTTAAATAAAATTACTTTGCAAAATAACGAATAATCAACATGGTTAGAATTAAATACGTTCATAACAAATTTAAAAATAATTATTTTTCAGTGTTACCAACTTAATGAAAGTTATTTTTAAAAACATTCCAAATGGATTCTTAGATATATATACATAAATTAATTTATAGCACTATTAGACAGGCGAAGGTTGCTAGAATTAATACGATCACCTTAAGTAGACAAAATTAAAACGAAAACTTTTATTTTATTGCGCAATAATAAGAATTAGTTAAAATTGACTTACATTATATATTTTTTACACATTAATTAATATCGTCAACAATTATTAGTCCATTGTTTTTATTGCGATACGTGGTATAAATCCCCCAAGCAATTGCAACTGTAAACATTTTTGTTCTAATTGAATAAACATTTATAAAAAATTATTAATATTCTTATTTTGTTATATAATGTAATTAAATCGTGTTGTTTGAACATTGACACTTTTTTGGAGATACAAATATTCCAATGGTCGAAATATAAGATGGGACTATCTGGCTTTGTTAACTTTTAGGTTGTTGAATCTTTAAACAAAAATCTTAAGTGTAAAGGATAAGCATTTTTTTCTCATTCTATTTACAAGACAATTGTCCCATATTAACTGGTAGATATTAATGGCATTGTTTCATTCTGTTACGGAAGACTAGACATTAAGTACAGTAATGCACTGGCAATATCGTTCAAATTTATTTGGCAAGTTTGACACTCCAGGCGTAATAACATTGGCAGATTTATTATGGTCAAATCGAAGGTAATTATTATAAAATGTCAGTAAGAGTGTAAATAAGTATTTTATATTATTAAAAGATCTATTTTAGAAATTTTCGCGGATAAAACGAATACATAATTATTGTTAAAATAATTGGTAAATTTCATTTAAGATCATAAACATTATAAAACAGTTGACAACCCTATAGCGTGGTTTAATAACACAAGATTTGTAATGTAAATCAGTTATTTCGGCTTCGTTAAGATACATAGTCAAATAATAGTAAAATGCTCAAAATATTATAATGAAAAGTAGGGTTGTCAAAAAATTAAAATACATATATGTGTAATGTTTTCTTATATTTGCACGAGCACTACACATTTGAAATAAAACAACTTTTACGGATAAGACTCGCGTATAATTTGGTGTTTGGCATATTAATATTTACAGTGGCCGTGGTCACGGGGGTCCCCCCGTGACCACGGCCACTGTAAAGTGATCGAAACGTCGGGTTAAATAATTAATATGCCAAACACCAAATTATACGCGAGTCTTATCCGTAAAAGTTGTTTTATTTCAAATACATATATGTGATTTTACACTAACACAGATAATGAGGTACTACATAAAATGCATATAACTATGTATTTGTACAATATTAATATGTGAATTACTTCATGGTACTATATTTAATGGAATTATTTAGGATACAAAGGACGACATATAGGTAATTGTATTTAATAAATCATATTAAATATTTAAGTGGCTGGTATTGGTATAGATTCTATTTTAAATAGTGAATTAACCTAAAACAATATCAGTTGGCGAATATTATACTGTCAAATTTTCAAGGACCTAATACTTTTTATAATTAAAATTACGTGCCAGAATCGATACCAAAATTTTATTAAGATTTAAAATTCAAAAGCACATCGAATAATAAATTTGGGAGTCATTATATTATACATTAATTATTAACGATAGGGTTGTCACAATGTTTGTTGGGATTCATTTTATTAATTTTCATACAAGCGCATGTTTAATAATTGCAAATCGCACTCCGAACAAGCCAAAAGAATACAATACTGCCACATCAAAAAGTTATGCACCGTAGAACGGGTCATTATTCCACAACATTCTTTTAACTTTGGACGGGTTCATGTTTACTAATGTTGTCTGATTGTATACGATAAAGGTTGAACACAAAGAGTTGTCAATGTGCTCAAACTTTATGAATATTATAGGCGCCTTAGTTGGCAATTCTAGTTTCATTTTCAAAGTTTTCAAGGCAATTATACAGCCGCCAGCATATCGAAAGTCCATATTACAATTTATGCTGTTTATTTTACAGTCAACAAGACGCCAGACTACACAAAGCTGTATAATATCTTTAATCAATTGTCAACCTTAACTTGTTCGACATAAAGCACAAAGCCTGATGTGCTGTTGACCACAGTTTCCCTACAATACAAATTGTTAACAGATTAGTAAATTTTTTTAATGACTTTAAATGCCGATACACGTATCTCTTCTATCATTGTCCACTCCCGAGCACTGGTATTACATTGACTAGATGCTAAAACATACCCTATTACAATACAATAAGATAATATTTCCAGTTAACACATACAACAAACATGGAATAGTCGTCGTCACTACTACTAATTTTAAGTAAGGAGATTGTTATATTTGAGCGTCGCACTGTGTGTTTGTTCAAGTTATTACATCGAAAGCACTTACATAATGTAATCACGTCCAGTCCCGACATTGTCCTTTACAATTACGTTTTCCTAAAAATTAGTGACTCACCTTCCTTCTGCAGATTACACCTGAAACATTAAAATACATTAAATCATAATCGGGTTAATTGTTAAAGGCAATCTTACAAGCATAATTATTGACAACATCAAATTTTTTGTAAGTAATTTTTTTTTTTAAATAAAACAACTTTTACGGATAAGACTCACGTACAATTAGGTGTTTGGCATGTTAATTATTTAACCCGACGTTTCGTTCACTTTAAAGTTATTTTTTTATTATATGGATGGAAAATGGATATAAAAAGACTCGACACAGTTTATAATTTTCTTCAATTTCAATTCTAAATATTTTTAATTTAAACTACAAAACATACTCATTCTAAAAGCACGTAAGTGCAACTGCAGGATTTTTGTGGGTTAATGTCTTAAGCTCTACAAAATTACAAAAATAAATTGACATCACAACTGTCAAATCTTTCACTTTATGTCAAATCTTAGTGGTGTTTTAAAAAATCATGGATGGAAATGGTGTTTAATGTTTGTAATCCTACAATTCCATATTTGGACCATTTAGTTTTATTTTTGAAATATCTCTTAACTTAACAAATAATAAATTCTGAAAAAAATAGTGATCTAGATGACTGAAGCTCCAAATGCTGCAGCATCTACCGGGTTTTTTGGGAAAGACTTGTCCTCAAACCTTGCAGTCGAGCACTCCCTGAGAGGGTAACTGCATATCAGGCGTCCCTTATCACTATTATTTAAAAAAAAAAAACAGATGACAGCAAGCCTACCCTTATCGGTTGAACGCCTTCCTCAAAGACCCAAGTCGCCGTACTGCACGGACCATTTCTCGTAGCCCACCAGGCTATGCGGGGACACCGACGGCCTGATCCTCTTCAGAGCGTCCATGAAGTCTTGGAACGTTATACTTCGCACTAGCGACAGGTCTAGACACTTCACCTCTTCGGGATCTAATTCTGACAACCATATTAATAGCTTTAATATTTACATATCACTCAAATGTAAAAAAAAATAATATAAATCGTCTTTGTGCTTAAGGTTGACAATCAATTGGAGATTATGACGGTTTTATATGGGCAGACTTGTTGTTGCTGCTGGTGGCAGCCCTAAATAATACTTAGATATTAAAAGATAGTTTAATTTAAAATAATGTCTAGGCCGATCCTATTTGATCATATTGAAAGTCTATAAAAAAAGGGCCTGGTCCAGAGTACCAGAAACCTATGCGCGTGCATGAGGACATTAATGAAATTGAATGAAGCAAAAAAAGATGTTAGGATCGTAGCAAGTGGAAAGACCGGCCCCCGTATTATGTAAGCCGATTACAGTTGCTTTGATCTACCCGTCACCATCACATTTTGCTATTATTCTTAATGAGAGAAAGAGACAGGTAGACGAAAGCAACTGAAATCGGCTTGCATATTATTTATCTCTGCGATTAGTGATCTCTGCCAACCCCTGTGGAAAAAGGCATGAAGGTATGTATCCGGGATTTGGGGCGAGAATTCGAATAATCAGTTTAAGAAATCAGTTTGGAGATGATTGGGGAGGCCTATAAATAAATAAATAAATAAATATTTTTAAACTCACACCTATCATCTAGCCTAAACACTTGTGTTATGGATACTAGATGACGGACATATTTTTAATATAATTATGTATATAAATGTTGAAAATATACTACATAAACATATACACAACCATGACTCGGAAACAAACATTTGTGGTCATCGCAAAGTTTGCCCCTACCCCAGCAATCTGAGCATTCAAACAAGGCGGCCGTCAAATGCCCAACTATGGGCTGACTGACTGATTGATGTACCTATGTATACTAACCCCTGATTGGCCCGAGCGCGGCGTCCCTGCAGAGCGCAGTAAGGTCGCTGCCCGAGTAGCCGTCGGTGAGGGCGGCTAGCCGAGCCAGCTCGTCGTCGGCGATGGCGGAGGCGGCCGAGCCGCGCGCTAGCACGCGGCGCAGCAGCGAACTGCGCATGCGCAGGTCCGGCAGCGACACGTACACCCGCTTCGGAAACCGTCTGTGACATTTCAATATTTATGTAGTTACTAGATGACCCGGCAAACGTTGTTTTGCCCTTATCACCTAGGGGTATGAAAATAGCCTACGGCCTATTTTTGGACCTATAAACGTACACAAAAAATGTCATAAAAATAGGTCAAGCCGTTTCGGAGGAGTATGATAACAAACACTGTGACACGAAATTTTCATAATTACACATATTAGATTTTTGTCTTTATATATACTTCCTTAGCATGGCATTTAGTACTTTCTATCTTTTGTTTAAACCATAAGGGTCAGAGCCACAGCTGCATTCAATGTAATCGCTTTAGAGACCGAGACTGTGGCGATCTGGCCGCGCTGTTTAGATTCAGAGTTAGCAAAATTGAGTTCCTATTTCTTGTGCGATAAAATATGTAACTTATAATTCTTTAGATAATAAGTAATAAGGGAAGCCTGTCCTCTAGAAAAGGGATATCTATGGGTCCATGATGAGGATAACGTATCCATTTCAACTTTAAAAAAAGTGCACCACGTTGTTTTTACGTTTCTACTTTACCCAAAATAAATTACACCTATTTTTGTAAAAAAAAAAAATATGTTTATAATATAAATATCAATCACAAGTATTATCCGAAATATTTATTATTATAAATTAACTTTTTCTAATCAACCATTTGAAATAAAACAACTTTTACGGATAAGACTCGCGTATAATTAGGTGTTTGGCATGTTAATTATTTAACCCGACGTTTCGATCACTTTACAGCGGCCGTGGTCACGGGGGGGCTAAAGATGACAGGTGTCCTCACAATAAAGTATTAGTTAACTACCGTCTTAATATTTGATATCTTCAACCACTTCTTATTTGTGCTAATTTTTCCAATATTCATATTAAAATGAAAATAATAATGATGATGACCGTTATTAGTTGATTCTGCAATTGAGCGTACCTGAGCGCCGCCTCGTCCAGCTCCTGCGGGCGGTTGGTGGCGGCCATGACGATGAGCCGGTCCGCGCCCGCGGCGGGCAGCCCGTCGAACTCCACCAGGAACTCGGTCTTGAGCCGCCGCGACGCCTCGTGCTCGCCGCTCGACCGCTCGCACAGCAGCGAGTCCACCTCGTCCACGAATATTATTGAGGGCTGCAATTTTTTTTTCATATGGCAACAATTATTATTATGGATGGCAGAAGGATCTAGCCCATGCAGCCATGTCTTAAGTTTCCATTTACTTGAATATTACATTTAAATATGGGCATAATCACACTCTAGGGAGTGCTGGCACGAATTGAATGATAACAGAGTTCACGAATGCGACTCATGAGGTGGTGAAAACCACTGTAAATTTTTTAACGTCAAACACATTTTCAACGATTCCACATTACTTGAAAATCATCATGGATGCTGTTACATATTGAAAATAAAATCAAGAGATAACATGGTAAGTGCAGCTAGTGCCACAGAATAGTTATATGGCTCTGACAGCCTTCGAAACATTATAATGTTAGATTTTTGTTTATAAATATCTCTTGTCTAATTTTCATAAGTGAAACTTATGTGACAACCTGACCTGACTACATAGTAAATGCATGTTAAAAACTATGGTTTAAATGATAACTTAGAAGCAAAATCCTTTGAAGCAAAACAAGTACATACTTGAAAAATTTAACGTGGCAACTCCATTTTACCTGAAGCTCTCTCGCGACTTGGAAGAGGGCGCGGACCATCTTCTCTCCTTCGCCGACGTATTTGCTGGTGAGGGTGGCGGCTGATATGGAGAAGAACGTAGCAGAGCATTCGGCCGCCACGCACCGCGCTAGTAGTGTTTTACCTGATAACAAAATATTGAATTCCAACACAAACAGTTGAGGGAGTTCTTTGTTTATGATACCCTGGTACTCTGGTACCTGTTACGTGAGTTTACTTTTTATTGAATGCTAAGTCAAAGAGCCGAGGAGTCCTTTGTTTATGATACCCTGGTAGCTGTTAGGTGAGTTTACTTTTAATTCATCGGCCTCATCATCATCATCACCACCAGCCCTTTCATTCCACCCACTGGAAAAATATAGGGAGAATGAGCCACACGCGCACACACACCCACACACACACAACACACACACCACGCTGGCCCGGTGTGGATTGGTGGGTATTAATGACTGCAGATGCAGCCTTGACCAACAGTTTAACGTAATTTGCACTCGGTTTGGTTGGTGGTAGGACTTTATTCACGTCCACCTGGCTAGCTACCACCATCTTATCAAAACCTGTCGCCACAATAACATTATTAACAGCATTATTGTGTTCCGACAATTTATGATAAGATAAAGTAAGCCCCTCTGTGATTGAGGGTTCCAGGTGAAGCTCGATTCTATCTTCGCCGCTTATCGTCACTTGCCATCAGGTGAAATGAAGGCTAAGAGCTTCAATGTGTAGCATAAAAATATATGGTAAAATGTGGGTGTGAACACAGTTAAATTTACCATTTCCTGGAGGTCCAAATAGCAGTAGACCTTTGGCCGGTGATCTTAGTCCCGTGAAGAGTTCCGGCCTCAGTGATGGCAACACCACCATTTCTTGTAACGCTTGCTTGGCAGCCTGTAAAATTGGAATGTGCGTAAGGTTTATTCTATTGTGATAACAATAAAACGAGAATCACAACTTTTATACATAACAGCCTAATATTACCTACAATAAAAAATAAAAAATCACCATTCGAATGTCAACCTTATCTGGTTTGACGTATAGCACAAATTTTACTATATTGTGATAACTTGACCAACCAATGAAAATAGCAAATGAGATGCATCGTAAATTTATATTATTATCTAAAAACTGAGAGCTAAAATTGAGGTATAACCAAAATAAATGTATGACTGTATAGATATAATAACTAATGACTCCCACTGGTTACGAATCATTTAACCTATTTTCTGCTACAGTCCCTAGAATAGACTAATTCGTTACACCTCATCAACAATAACGCAGCGTCCTACATGAGTGAACTCAATGCGAAAGCGATTACGAATCAATCCGATGCGAATTCAATGCGGTGCGGTGGGACGCGATTCTGTTTCAAGCCGTTCGATTAAATTCGTGCCGAGCCGCAGTTAGTTTGATCACGTAGAACACTTCAATAGGTACTGTTTATTGTTTACATGTCGCACGGCGCCGCTTCGCATCGGATCGATTCGGAACCGCGTTCGATCGTGAGCGATCATTCAGATAGCTCAGGTAAGACGGTGCGAAAGCTCCTTACCTCTTGCCCTGCTATGTCGTCCCAGTGCACCTTCGGCCCCCCCTCCACGATCTCGTCCAGGATGAGTTGGACAAGCTTGGGGTCCACGCCTCGCACCGACAGCGTCGACTGGGGGGTCCTGCTTCTGGTGGGGGTGCCCCTTTGGGACCCCCCTCCGACCGCCCGCCGCACCGGCGAGCCATTGACCGGCACCTGGTACGCGCTCTGATCGTGAGAGCCAGGAAATGTGGTGGTTAATGGTGTGATGGGGTGAGTGATGGCGGACGTTAGTAATCGTGAAGGAAATTTGACAATGAACAATTCAGTAATTCAATATAATCCAATATCATCCATATAAAAATGGTATGGTAAGGTGAGTGATGGCGAACGTTAGTAATCGTGAAAGTTATTTGCCATTTGACAATAAACAATTCGATATCATCCATATAAAAAAACAGCTGTTATTTCAACTTAATGATGTTGGTTTTATAGTAATATATAAAAATATAGGCCTAACCACGAATGCAGAAACGGTACTCAAATATCTCTTCTCATGGCTGCGCAGGCGCGTTTACCAGAGGGAGGGCTTAAAGATGTGCCCAATCTATTCGAACGAATAAAGTACAAATGACAATTTTTGACAACTTCCCTTACATTTGACGTCACCTTGGTCAGTTTCATACATTTGTATTCTATTCGTTTGAATTGATTGGCCACTCTAATCTAAGCTGGACTAGAACCCTTAATAGGACTTCTCTTGATAAAATGAGACATCGCTATTCTAAATGAAGAGGCAGCATCCCGCCTAACAACAGCAGCACAGAGTAATAACTTACATTGGTTCGACGCCCTTGAACTCGAAGAAAATGCCGCTTTTTGTCTAGACATCTAGGGTTGTCACGTTTTTTATTAAGTCTATTCCACATCTGTTTGTTGGTGATACGTGTATGTTGGGTATTAGGAATATAACGTAAAAAGAAAAATAGGAATATATACTGTGACTGCAGGCTGATTTCGTATGTTGCTCACAATTCTTGATTAAATTTAATGAAGTGATTGCTTTTGCGATAATATATTTACCATTTGACAGTATCAGTTGCTAAGAAAGTGCGAATGCAATTGCAACCAACATTTGACTGCTGGCTTGGGTGTGGTACTACAACACGAAAATTATTCCAATAATCGGAGAAGCAAACATAAACAATAATTAACGGACAAATTAGTTTAACGTCAGACTGATAATACTGCAGACAATCCTATCCATCCATCTTTTCAGTGGCCTTCCTCTACATCGACATCCATCAACATTCTACGACACAATAAATATCCAACACAATGACAGAGCTGGGCATACGAAATGTCAATTCTACATAGCCGTGCCGCGGTCGGATTAAAAAGACGCTCACCGGAAAAGTGGCGGGGCGCCCAAAGGATTTTTGTCGGAGCAACAACAAATTAACGTCGCTCAAAATTAGAACTTTTAATCTATTTCGGTCGGGATTTCCGGAATCAAATTATAAGCATCAATGGTTTAAGCTATTACACGCGTGGCTTTGGAGAGAGAATTGCTTTTTCTTCTCGTTATTTCCCATTTGAATCCCAAATGACATCATAGAATCTCCTACTGCCTTATTTAGTAGTTAGTTAAAATCCGTTAAAATCAACCGATTTTAATGACAGATATTCTATGTGTGTAATTTTTATTCGGTAATAAATAAGGACCGGTTTTTTGATGGCTTTGATGCATAATTAACTCAATCAATTGGTTAAAATTGTTACTAATCTTTAAATATCAGACTGATATTGAACCATAAGTATCAATTTTAGTTTCTAACAATATTTAAAAATTGGTTGAATTAAACTATGCATTAAAAAACCAGCCCATGGAGGACTAATAAGAATTATACGAGTAGGTTACTAAAGGTTTGTAATTAACCAAAAATTTTTTTTACTATCCTTTTACTTCCCCCTAAATCTTCGGGAATAAATAGGCGAGATATAATGTTTATGTGTAGGTATTATAATATATATTATCGTCTACTGACCGACAACTGGCGTTTGACCGCAGGCGGCGTGGACGCCGGCTTGACGGGGTACCGGCTGTAGCCGCCGTTGGAGCTGTTCGGCTGCGACGCGGACCGGCCCATGGACCTGGGCAGCGTCTGCGACTTCATCAGCGGGCCACCCATCCCGCTCGGCACCCGGCGGCCGGCGGTCGTCAGCTTGCGGCCTGCCACTGATCGGAGAAAACGTTATTCTACTCTGCTGCGCTTGCGAACAACGCATTATGTACGATTTTTGACGGGAATTACATAATTATTAGAAATCAGTGATAAATACGGTATGAAAAGAGATAGGTGTGATTGGAAAGATGTTATGACACGAATTGAGAGAGGGATGCTCGCATGGTTTGGCCACGTCGAAAGAATAGATGAAAAGAGAATGACAAAAAAGATTTACATGGCGAAAGTGAATGGAGAAATGGGAAGAGGAAGATAGTATCTATCATTATCAAATTGTAAGGGCCAGGTCAAGAGTACCCGATATCGACGGGCATGCATGAAAAGATTAATGAGATTGGATGAAGCGAAAGAAGTATATAAAGGTCGTAGCAAGTGGAAAGAAGTGATCTCTGCCTACCCATGTAGGAGAGAGGCGTGACATATGTATGAAATAAGGAAAACCAGCTCTAAAACTTTCCTAAAGAAACCATTTCAATATACTTCTAGTTCAATTTTACATCAATGTCTTGCTTAGTCTGGTGATACAAGTAAAAGTTGTAAAAAGGGTAACGACTTTGTATTTCTTTACACTTATGATGCAATTTTCATTTGGTCCTTCAGGCGTTGTCTAGTATAGAAGACGCAAACAGATTTCTAGCATTTACATAGTTAGATGCTAGGATGACTTAGATAGGAGACATGTGATTTTGAAACAATAATTTAGTGGATATAGTGAGAATGAGTATTAAGAAGAGTTTGAAAATAGGAAAGAAGATAAAAGGGAACCGTTTGGTTTGGTATGGACATGTTTTGAGAAGAAACGAATTCCAGATAATTTGAAATATTATATTCTAGCAAATATTGTAGTTGATATTTTTTCGTTACTAATATTTTACATGTTTCACCATATTAAATTTATGCTGGAGTGAAATATTCTGTAACATTTCTATCTGACTAAGGCTACTTAAATACATATTAATTAATAATACACACAATATTTATCTATCAGAGAATAAAAATGCGTCAATACTTAAACTATATCGATGCCTACCTACTTAGTTATAGCCACAATATTTACCAAATGTTATTTTTTGGGACTGTTATCTTTAAATAGAGTTAAATTCTTTAAATTGAGTTCTTTAATAGAGTTAACAGTTCTATTCTATGTAACTCAAAGGCACAATTGTTAATATCTACATGACAATAACGTGTTAGTAATGGGTGTCGAAATGAGAATTTAAACGATCTCAGTGTATAAGTACCCACCTAGCTACCTACTTACAGCTATTGAAAGAAAAATTGCAAACAATGACAATGGATGTGAATCGAATGATCCGATGCTCTGGAATCTGAAATACGTGTTTTTCTAACGGAACAAACTACTAAAAACAAGAGTGTATTAATACCTAAAGACCCAACTACAAGATGTAAAAAATCATTAATCGATGAAATACATCGACATGATCCTATGTATAGATAATAGACAGACATATTATTGTAAAATGTAGTCCGAGCACAGCAGCACCAACTATAAGGCTCTAAACGGACAGACTGCATTTCAACTGCACTCCAATAGGGATATGATGCAACTAACAAGTTATAATCACTGAAATAATAATTTTCATACCAAATAATAATATAGGACGAGGAGACTCGATAAAAATCACCTGGGGGCCTACCGCCTAACTCGATGGCTAAAGCAAAAGCTATAGTTTATGACGTCATGCTATCATTTCGCACCAAATGTACCTAAACTATCAGCGATAGCTTTGAACGAAAAATCACCGAATGATTTTGTATGAATTTGGAAGAAAATCCGTACCGTCTAAAAATTCCAGATGGTTGCTAGCTAAATTTATAGCCATAAGCAATGCATTGCTCTAAAGCTATCATCAGCAATCGAGTTAGGCGGTAGCCCCCCTGTTCTCAGATTATACTTGTGATTGATGTTCATTTTATAAAAATCAAAATTTAGCAATCCGCCATATTTGGTCAAACGCCGCGTGGCGTCACAATTTTGACATTTTATCTGCCTAGCAAAATAACTCTATACTGTAGAAACTTTCATGTTTTACGCTGGTGACGTCACACCACACAGAAGCCATTGTTGTTTCGGGGTTTTGTCGGAAATTATAATTTGCATTATTCAAAACATGTTTTTTCTATGAAAATCCTAAAATTTTACAAAAATATAATTTATTTCAAGTAAAGTAGATACGTAAAAACAATTTCTTGCGGTTCTATGGTCTAGACTTAAATGAAACTTTTTGACATTAAGTACTCATTAAAGTTAATTTACGTCTATGAGCGCGGCTGTTTAAGAGTTTTCGACTGATCTAGTTTTACGCTTCTCTGAGTGGAGTAACTAATATAGGATTATTTTTTAGTATTGTACAGCTCACAAAAAAGCAGTTCTCAGGAGTTCGCTAATTCGCCTTATTGTATTGCTCTAAAGAAAATAGATTGCTGTCTGTATCTTTTCTCCGAGCTTTTCTCTTTGTAAAAGCAGTGTTCATAGCGTTTATGACTAAGAGCTCGGGTCTGAAATAGCTGAACGATTCACCAGAAGTAACGGGAACGAAAAAGGTACAATAAGGAGTGGCCCTTTCTAAAATGGCTCTCCCAATTTAATTTACTTCAGGTCCATTATCGTGGTGAGTAATCTATTCATTCGAAACACCAGCATGACTCGTGCTACTGTTTTAGCCCGATACTTAATGACGTGTAAAAGGGATCTTGATGTATTGATCAGTGAAATTGATTGTTTTAACAGCTAATCTAAATAAATCTCGTGTCACAGTGTATTTTATCAAACTTCTCCTAAACTGATTTTTATGATTTTTTTTGTGTATATTTGATAGGTAGAACGTTAGATAAAGCGAACGTAGGCTATTTTTAATACCCCTAGGTGATAAGGGCAAAGCACCATTTCCCGGATCAGCTGGTATTACATATTTATAATTTATCAATTTACATTACATACAAACCTACACTCTTAATAAAAGGAGACTGGGCAAATTGGTTATCTGCTCTACGCTCACATGTGGTATCAATGAAAAGGGCATTTCCTGTACTTTATTTTTATGTGACAAGTCTACAAAAGCTTAGCTTACGTACCTCTTTGTGTAGATGTCAAAAATTCTATTAGAACGTATAATTTTTAATTATAGCCGACTTTATAAGTATTGTATATCTACGGGGCTTTGCGGGGGTTATAATTATAGTAAGTGGAGACGGGAGGATATATTTCAGTGCAAATACATTTGGAATACACCTGTTACCACTCCCAATTAGGTGTATTAGCTTCCACATTTATGTTAGCATTGTGGTTACTTAGATATCTTATCACGTAAATAAATTAGCACATTGTTGTCAGGTAAATTAAACAGGTGTGCTGCTGTATAATTGTGTGCCTGAAACGTTGATGTGTATAATTGTATATCTAACAATAAGGTATAGGTAAATAACTTCGATGTGTTGTCAAAAGCTTTCGTGAAAAATGTTCCAAAAATATCGACGCCGATGACACGGTTCATTGCACAGGCCAAACGGTGTATTGACCTTACGTATGGCAGTGAAAATACAACGTGTCTAAAATGTAATAGAAATAATTTCGCCAATAAAATACTTACTTTTAGATTGATATTTAATAACGCAAGATGGGTGGGTACATTTGCGTGGGGGGACCATCAAAGTAACCCAACAACAGGCACCGGCACAAACTGAGTAACTTATACCAACTAGCATCCCACAGACGGCGATAGGCTCGCTGCCTTCTACTTCCTTCCTCCTGCCCTGTTCCCAGTCTATCTGGGGTCGGCGCAGAAAGTTTCCTCTTCATATCGGTCAGACGCTATCAAGCCATCCACTCCCTTTTGATTCATATCACCCATCACACCGGAAAGGTGCTAGTGATGAATATGGAATGGACCATATCGAGAGAGACCGATGAACGGAGAGTGATTGGAATAACAACATTCCAATACATATTGCTCAAGGTTTTGGCTTAGGTTTTACAGCCTGCCTGACACCAACCCTCTTTGGGTATCCTTCTACGTGGGACTTAAAATGGTTAGCGTAATGTGAGGTTGATACGCCTATCACTTCCGGAGTAAATAGGCCTGAATATTGTTTTTGATGCTAGACAGGGAAGGAAGTTCTTGGCCTTCATCTCACCTCAGTGACAAGATAAGGGCCGAAGATGCGATCGAGCGTCACCTGCCCCCCCCCCCCCCCCCCGTATCACGGGACGTGGAGAAAATCTCCTCGAGGAGAAGAAAATATTTTCCTCTCGCTCTAACTCCCGGGACAAAACACTGTCAAGTAGTGGAGAGAGATTTTGTCTACGTCCCGTACTGGGCCTCCTGGACCCTCCAACCAGAGCAGCAGGCTTATCACAAAGCTAGCCAGGCCTACTATCAAGCAAACCGACAACAAATAATATGTACTCCCCTGGAGATCGAACCTGGGATTGAAGCGTTAACAAAGCTACATTCAGTTTATACTCAGGAAGAAGTTGATTACAAAACAATTATTCCTTAGCCAACACAACGCACGAGTATCAATTGTCATGCATGCTTTGCTGCACATATTACTTATATGCCACACACGTGTTGCTGCCAGTGGGGCTTGTAGTAGTAATAAACTAGGATTTACATTACTTGCCCCCGAATACAGATTCGCTACTCAAATGTTGAGCACTGCTTATTAAGTTAAGTGGACAATACTTGTCAGAAATTGTATGAAAAAACGTCAATTTTGAACGTAACGTAGTACGAATAATGAAAAACATAAATACTGATCTTTCCCTAATTTTGACAATATTTAAATGTTAAGCAGGTTTCAAAATTCTCTTAGCGTTTCTGTATTCGGGGGTTAGTGCCACACTCAGAGGTTTCAGTTAACTTTAATGAGTACTTAATACAAAAAATTGCCAATCAAAACTAGACCCGGCAAGAATAGCAACAAGTTTGAATTAAGATTGTTTGTATTAAGTACCCATTAACGTTAATTGACGTCTCCGAGTACGGTTGTTAGTCAAACAATTTATATTATGACATCGACAGTAATTACTGAAAAGTCTCTATAGACGCTTCAACTATGAGAAGGTGTGGTGAGATGTGAGAATGTTTTCTATTTTCATGTGGACAACTTATCCCGGGGGATAAGTTGTGAGCGGCATCAGTTGACCAAATACTCTTGATTTCACACAACAGAAAAACTGTAATTAGTTCCCACTTTCCCGCCGGCAAATTTGTCATTCGCACTGGCCGAAGGTGGGCGTCTGACTGAGCCGCTGCAATTATCCACGTGGCCCCAATCCGAGGAAGTCGAGTTACATTAATAATAGCCATGCAGATCGTTGAATCTAATTTTTTCCGAGTCGAATTGCCAATGAGTCTTAGGTAATAGATTATTTTGATTGTCTCACGTCAAGCTTGAGAGATCTAGGTACTCACACTCAAGAGCTTTTACATAAGAAGGTAAGACTATTGGGTCTGAGGGTCTGATCTTTCCGACAATATTTTGACCAACGGCTTAACGTACCTCAAAAGGTAGCTTAGCTTAAAGGAACTCAAGAAAATTTTTTTTTTATCACTAATCCATCACCATACATACATACATAAATCACGATTATATCCCAGAAAGGGTAGGCAGAGGTGAATTAGCACCCACGTTTCGCCAATTATGTTAGGTACCATGTAATTGGTGGCGAGCCTATTGCCATTTATCGGGCACAAAAGTCGCAGTACATTGCAAGGTGATATAAGAGGAACGCTGCTGCCCATTCCTCATGAATTATTTATCCTTAGTCGCCTTGTACGACACCCACGGGAGAGATTTGGGGTGGTGACAATTGTATTCTACTCTGCCGTCACCACACGGCTAATCCATCACCAGCCTTAGCAAAAATTTATTAGTTTACGCAATCGCAGGTCAAGCGTACTAGCCGTGTGCTATCGAGACTCTCCTGTCTCTCTCTTCCTCTACTGTCACCACATGGCCATTATGACAGTAACACTTTTCAATATGTTAGGAAATAAATACGAATGGGGACGAATGGTACACAGATATATCATACCGGAGTGGCATGTTGGCGTAGAGGCAGAAGTGTGGGCGGATATTGGCTTACGATTATGAAATAAAAGCGTAACTTTCACACGCTTACTAGAACTTTTTTGATGTTGTAATGCAGTAGGTAGCCGTCAGCCTTGACTTGAAAGCTAGAACTAAGAATGTGCAAGCTCAATTGACGTAGGTACAATGCGTACTAAGGTACTTTCCATCTCTATCTACCCCAAATCTATTCCGCAGGTGGCGTAGGTACAAGACGACAAAACCAATTAAAACAGTTATAAGGATGGGCAGCAGCGTTCATCTTTCAACACCTAGCAATGTACTGAGATTCAAGTGTCCGATATATAAGTAGGGTTATTGAGGGATGTTTGAAAGTAGCGCCAGTGACTGATCGACTGTGGAGTAATAGACTTGGATAGTTTGGTCATGTTATGCGAAGAGACCAAAGCTATGTTGGCAGAAGAATGTTAGGTGTGAACTGGAAGGACGTAGGAGATGAAGACCAAAGACGAGAAGGATGCATTGTGTAAAGGAGAATATGATAGCGAAAGGAGTGGAAGAAGAAAAAGAAGATATATACCAGTAGGCTCGCCTCTTAGATACATGAGGACTAACATCGTGATTTATGTTTAAATAATATTATATTGACGCTGTCGCATTGGCTCAACCTCCACTGTTTCAAACACAGCTCTAAACCTAATGACAATAAAGATCAAATTCCTACTTAAGCTCGCGCTGCGTAAGGTGACCGAACTATAGCTACACTGAACTTGTAACAAAGACGGGGGGGGGGGGGGGAGAATGTAATTCGGTGAACGTATACTGTTACAGTTAAACCTGGGGTTTAGTTAGCATCGACGTAATGTCAAATCAATACCTTCGCCCTGTGAACTAAAAGCGCAATATGTATTCTTTCAGCGTACATTAAGCTAAGGATGCTAAACTCGGTTCTGAAATGTGCCTTAGTAAACATTATGTAACGACATGAACCCCATTGTAGATTATATACCTAGGGCGATAAAACAAAGAGTCTCTCAGAACGCAAGGCGGGCGGAAACGTCCACTTTATGGTCAGGTGTGACATAAAAATGATTACAAAAAAATGGCGGTTAGAAAAAGTTGAGGTCTTGCAGAGGACGCCGGTTCGATTCCCGCATCGAGACTATAATTTTTAGAAGCTTTTCTAATCACCATTCTCTTTGTAATAGGCAGTTATTATATTTTTACAGTTATGTTTAGGAGACAAATTTCCTAATTTATATTGCCCTTAAATGGTTAGCACTAAAAATATAATTACGTAATCGCGACGAAGGCGAAGGTTGCTTTCGCACAGTGGACGGGTTCCAAGAAACATAATTAATTGTTTTTTGAGCTGAATATTCGAGCGAGCCGACGAACTAGATTTTATCCATTCCTTTGTTCTCATATAGGTACCTACGACGACGGGTCGGATTCAGAAACGCGAATTATAAGATAAATAACAAAAACCTTGTGGAAGAGACGCTAAGGTAAACCCTAAAGGGAGATTGCAGAAGCTTTTGTCAAAGGTTTTGAAGATTGAAGAATTATAAGATAGATCTTTGTCCTACAAGCGGCATGTCAGCATTGAAAGAATAGAGGCTAACAGAACAAAAAGTATGTGTACAGACAACAGCACGTCATATTACCACAAATGTTAAATTTTCTCAGTCGACTTGTGGCTCTACTGCCACAAGATAAGATTGACAATCGATTGAAGGAATATGTCAGTTTTGGGTAGTCTAAAAGAGCCGTTGACTGTACATAAAATATCCTCAGAGATTGTTAGTGAGTGCGCTTGAAGGAATCGCGCTTAAATCTTTATCTCTTCTTCTTTAGTACCTATAATGTCTAGACTATTGAGGTACAGGCCTTCATGGCATGGTTTTCTATGTCTATTATAGAAGCACGCTGGTCCAGTGCGGACTGCCAATGATGTATAATAAAGGTACAACAAAAATAATGATTAAAAAAAATTAAAAATCCACATGAACACCAACAATCGCGTGCTTATCACACCGTTGTAATCGGATAAGTGGAGTTCATTTTACCTACCTTTTGATATAAAAAAAATGCACGGCTCCACGTATAGGGGCTTTAGTGGTACAGGCACGTCAGGGGGCCTACAGCCTAACTCGATTGCTAAAGTAAAAACTATAGTTTATGACGTCATGCTGTCATTTCGCACCAAATGTACCTAAACTATTAGCGATAGCTTTGAACGAATGATCACCGAATGATTTTGTATGAATTTGGCACAAAATCTGTACCATCTAAAAATTCAGGATGGCTGCTATAGCCGTAAGCAGTGCATGGCTTTAAAGCTATCATCAGCAATCGAGTTAGGCGGTAGGCCCCCAGGTTACCACAATGTGTCAACTTTTCTCAATCAACTTTCTGCTTTATACCAAACAGGTTAAGAATGACAATAATTGGAGATATTTGAAAGTTTTGTACAGTCTGACATTAGGATTCCCGGCTCGTAATATACGTAAGTACTGACATGTGTGTACGTATACACGTCATAAAAGTGGGATCTAGTGTGACTCACGACTTACGGCCGCACTCAGAGACGTCTATTAACTTTAATGAGTATTCAATGTCAAAAATTTTCATTCAAATCAAGACCATAGACCCGGCAAGAATAGAGACTAGTTTTGAATTGTAATTTTTTGACGTTAAGTACTCATTAACGTTATTTGACGTCTTTAAGTGCGGCAGTAAGTCGTGAGTTCTGAGTGCACTTAAGTACGGTACAAACTTTCGAATTTTTAGATTTAGTACCAAGCGCGAGTGAGATTTTTATTTATTTATATCGACAATATTTAGTTATGTCAGAGACATGACTTTTAAATTAAAGGGATGCTTACCGTGCTTTTACGGCCGCACTCAGAGACGTCAAATAACGATAATGAGTATTTAATGTCAAAAAATTACAATTCAAAACTAGTCGCTATTCTTGACGGACCTATGGTCTAGATTTAATTGAAATTTTTTGACATTAGATACTCATTAAAGTTGTTTGACGTCTCTGAGTGCGGCAGTTAGTCAATACAAAACTGTATAGGTAGTCGTTATTCCTACCAGCCCGACTAGCAGGACTTTATCGCTTTGAACTGTCAAAAATCCAAAATTTACTACCAATATTTTTGTTTCGGTGGCCATGCTATCCGGACTGGTCCATGGTCTAGATTTAAATTAACATTTGGTTTATTAAGTACTTGTTAACGTTAATTGACGATTGACAAGTACGTGTGTTACGTTGACATTACCAGAATCAGGCTCCATGGTTTGTTTGCTTTATCACAATAAATAGTATCTGTGTGGTCGCGAGCCGCGGTTAGTTGAACTCGTGACTGCTTCTATAGCGTGGGTTGTATGCTCACACGAATATAGTTTGTCAATGGCTACCGAAATAAAGTTACACAATTGGAGGACCAAATGTGGCATCTACATTGTTAATTAAACTTATCGTCGGAAACATAAATCACGGCTATTGTTTTTCCTATGTATGTAACGAGCTTGTTAATTTATGATTAGATTTTTATTTGAACATTATATTTTTTTATGCTAGACAGGGAAGCTCTTGCCCTTCCTTTCACCTGGTGGTAAGTGACGATAAGGGCCGAAGATGGAATCGAGCTTCACCTGGAATCTTATCCACACATTGTCGAAACTTTCTCTGTTCTGTGGTCGAAACACAATAATGTTGTGTTATTATTATGGCATTTTTGATAACACGGTGGTAGCTATCCAGGCGGACTTGAAAGAAGTCCTACCACCAACCAAACAAATTTGTACCCCACTGGGGATCGAACCCGGGACTTCTGGATCTTTATTACGGTGGGCGAACCACTAGGCCACGGGGGCGGTTAAATAAATGTTAGAAAAAATATTAGGTACAAAGAAAATAAAATAGATAAGTTTCTTTGAGCGTGATAATGTTGATCTGTTATTAGCCATATGGGATAAGCTTGGCGTAAGAAAGACGACAGACCTGACGACAGAATTAAAGATTAGCCGCTCTTGCGCTTGATTGCTCTAGCTCTTAAACGGGGAATTCCATCCATTCATGACCATCGGACCTCGCTTCTATAGCGGTCTGTGCGATGTTTGCCTAGTGTCGGCCCGTCACGGTCAGTCAGGCCTATATAGAAGAAGCGAGGTCTGGCGGACATGTCTGGCAGGCCAGCCTAGTGAATTCCCCGCTTAAGGATATTGTCAACATCACTTTAGGTTGCCACAAGTCGGAAATAGTAAACAAATTCGCACTTTACGTCTTAAAAACATTGGGTTGAAAATCGTAAAATTGCGACATGCACATAATGGTCAACGTATATCGAGCGCAAGCTTCAGTTCTTGAACACACGGAGAAAGGAAACTCCACCGTATTCCATTACGGTAACCCAACGAAAGTGAATACAAGGTAATAATACGCAGTGCAGCTTAAGTAAATGTAAGCTGATCTGTCGCCGCTTATGTTACCCTAGTACTGAACGAACATATCACGACAATAGGGATGATGAAACTAACAAAAAATTACTGATATAATGATTTATAATAATAATTTAGGTTAAGGAGATTCGTTAAAAGTCACTTGTTATCAGATTAAACTTGTCATTGATATTTATTTTATAAAAATAAAAGTGCAAAATTTAGCAATCCGCCATATTTGCTAAAACACCGCGTGACGTCATTATACAGTTATCTCGATTTTGACATTTTATTTGCCAATCAAAATCACTAGTTTAATATAGAAACTGACCTTTTTACGGTATAGTGACGCCATTGCTATTTTGGCGTTTTGGCGGAAATTTTCAAAATATGTTTTTTCTATAAAAATCGAAAGTTTTTACAAAAATATAATTTATTTTGGGTAAAGTAGACACGTAAGAAAAACATGGTGAAGTTTTTAAAAATTAGTCATGTCTATAGTCCGTCCGTACATGAAATTGAAATAGTAATGAACGATTTCAAATGTGCTAGCCATTGTGTCAGTGAAAATCGTTCACTATACTGAGTACCTATTTCACTACTGTAATTGAGCGATTAAATACAATGATAAGTAATTTTATGAACTGCATCAACTTCTCTATTGATTACCTACACTACATGCTTTTAAATGGACATTGAAAAAGAAAGTAGGTCGTAATAATATAATATATCGATTCGCTACCCACCCATGATCTACCAGAAAATAACGATTAAAAAACAATATTGATCAATACAACTTTGTCAGCGCAATTGCTCGCTGTTCCACACTTTAATAATAATGAATAAGTATATAAGAGTTAATGTTAAACTGATGCCTTAACGTATCCGTTAAGCGCGAGTGACACAGTTTGTTAAATGTTTACCGAAGATAAAATGGAATTATACCCACAGCTGCAACGAAAATATCGCGCAGTTTGGTACAAAATTGTATTTATATCGGCACGGCCTAAATTGCAAGCGATATGCGATGCCAAAACTGATAAATGAATTTTTAAGTAAAGTCTGTCTGGTTAGATCACCGCATCATCTAGACTCCTACCGAACATTTCATGTTTGAGATAGCAATCTCTATAAAGTGAAAGCCAGACAATAAAAGTTTGTAATATTTACTTTCTCAATAAGTACAAAGTATAGCTTTTTCGAATTGAACGCAACAAAAAGGTAAACATTGTTGAAACGCGCCTTTGTTGTGAAATAATAAAAAGTAACAATTTGTGAATTGTTACCTTTCATTTCACAACAATGACTGTCACTTCAAAGGAGTAATATTCAACAAACATTCTAAGGAAAAGAACGAAACGACAAAAATTTTGTTCCACAGCAGAGGAACACAATACAATTGAAATTATATTCTGTTATTTATAAATACCAACTATCTCTGAAAGTGTATTGATGTCAAGCAGAAACAGAAAGGGCAAAAGGCATGTCTAAATATATGACACTGACTCCCAATGGTTTCGGCGCGACGAAGACGCGACGATGGTATCTATCTAGGAACTAGACGGCGGAGACATCAGATTACACTAGTTTCAAACTACCTTCGCCAAGATTAGCCAGTATCAGAGCCAGTGCTGTAGGCTTTCAAGATTTCGCTATGAATATCGTAGAACAAAACGATTCAACGTTTACCTAAATAGTCCACCAAAAATTGTCCTAAGCCGATGATAGATTTTAAGTTGTTTTCATGCATGCGCTGTAGGAGTCCACATAATACGGTATCGACGCATAACGGATACAGGACATCGATCGATAGCGTGCTATAATACAGGCAGGATGTGTCAGATGAATTCACACAACGTTATGCAACAATACGCGTGACACTAGCGAGATCGGTGAAGCACAGTGAACCCACATGCAAACACCAACAAATAAAAATGCAAAACAAACCAATCGACCTTAAACTGTTAAAAGAACATTTTATACATAGTCGGTTAATTCGGGGCCAGTTAGATGTGTTTTTGTTAGACTGTTTTTCCATTATGTTGCAGTAGGTTATGTCAAACGAAGCGAAGCGAAAATACGAGTGTCTACCTTCGGTCGACGGCTTTGTATGGCCACTGTTACTTTCTGTATGGGCGAGTAACGTCGTCTTGGACTTCTCTAGGGCCCTTCGCACCTTTAGAGGTGACTCCGTGGGCATTTTGGCGCTCCTCTCGGTGTCACTTTCTACACCCAACTTACTGAGGGCGACTAGGTTCGCTACATGAGAACAACATACGGGTCACTTGAATTAAAATCATTGTAAGCGTCCGTTCAGCGGCCCGTTCTCGGAGAACAGAGCAGATTTATATCGCATTAAAAATTGAATCTAGAATTATTGACACAAGGTTTCTTTTTATATCATCATCATCAGCCCCTTTAATGTCTCCTTGCTAGTGCACGAGCCTTCCCTATGGATGAAAGAATATAAGGAGATTGGGCTATAACCACGCTGGCCCATTACTGGTTGGTGGGTATTAACGACTGCAGATGGAGCCGGAACCAACGGCATAAAGTGTCTTCCGAAGATCGGCCTTAGCGATCATTGCTTAGTTTACGCAATCGCAAGCCAAGCGCGCTATGGCACTGCGCTAGCGAGTTACTCTTTCTTTTTACAAGTCACCACATTTGCTGTGAGTGGCTCTCGAGCTTTCTATACAAAAATATGTGACATTTATAAGAAACCTTATTACAATACAAAATATTTTTTAACGCGTTCAAAATATGCTCTCCTTTCCGAGCAGGTCTGTGAAACGGACACTAAATAGGTAGTCATTAAAAGATTTAACGCTAGAAATACTTTAAAAAAAAAGAAGAAGCACTAGCATGCAGGACATACAGCCAATCGGAATCAAAAATGGCGTCAGCGTTTCGTACTAGACACAACTGAAGCGGTGTGGAGAGCTTACCAAGGAAGTGCAGTCTGTCTTTGGCCATGCCCAGGTTGGTCTTCATCTTGTCGTGGAGGCGCTGGGCGCGCTGCCAGGCGTCGCCGCGCCCGCCCCAGCAGTCCACCGCTATGCCTCGCTCCAACTCGTAGATCCCTTTCTTGTATAATTCTATTGCTAACTCCTTCTGACCTGTTTCATGGGAAAAGGCGTAAACATACATAATAAAGTCGCAGTACATTGCTAGGTGGTTTAAGAGGAACGCTGCTGCCCTTTCCTCATCACTGTTTTAACCCTTAGTCGCCTTGTGTCGTACACGCC
The DNA here is from genome assembly GCA_963931975.1 of Cataclysta lemnata. Lineage (NCBI taxonomy): Eukaryota > Metazoa > Arthropoda > Insecta > Lepidoptera > Crambidae > Cataclysta > Cataclysta lemnata. The sequence continues at coordinate 11,091,701 of OZ008355.1, forward strand.
TTTAAGCTAATGCTTCAACATCACGACCAGCCTCTTAATATCCCGTCTGGGGGGTCAAAGGCATTCCCTATGCATGGAATAATATAGGGAGAATGAGCCATAAACCACCAAGCTGGCCCAGTCACCAGTGCGTAATGGCGGGCATTAACAATTGCAGATCTTGCCAGGACCAATGGCTTAACTTGTCTTATGAAGCACGGAGGAACTTGAGATAATATATTTTTGGTCACCCATCTGATGACCGGCCTTAGAGGAAATTTATTAATTTTATTTCAATTTATTAATTGTGATATGATGATTCAGATATAATCTTGAATATCATTCTGCCATGTTTTCAATGACGAATTCAACCACCATCACGTCTATTCATTTCTTTTCTTTTGAGTGACAGGCATATGGTCATTAGAACCGAAGGAAGTGAATATGACCAGTGACCAATATGAATGAAAGAGTAAATAAAGTATGCAAGTTCCAGATAAAATGGAAACAATGCAAGCAGATGATAGAAGATAGAGAAGCAGAATTATACCACTATTAATACATGTTAAAGGATCTTTAATTACAATTATCTGGAAGTCTAACTGCCGCACTCAGAGACGTCAAATAACGATAGTGAGTACTAAACGTCAAAAACTAACAATTCAAAACTAGTCTCTATTCTTGCCAGGTTTATGATCTAGATTTGAATGAAATTTTTTGACATTAAAGACTCATTAAAGTTAATTGACGTCTCTGAGTGCGGCAGTAAAGGTAACAATGTATCTTACTACCGCACTCAGAGACGTCAATTAACTTTAATGAGTATTTAATGTCAAAAATTTTAATTCAAATCTAGACCATAGACCCGTCAAGAATAGCGACTAGTTTTGAATTGTCATTTTTTGACATTAAGTACTCATTAACGTTATTAGACGTCTCTGGGAGCGGCAGTAAATCTAACAATATAATGAATGAGCATCAAGGATATTTACTACATTGCCCTTTATGTTCACTCAAGTTTGAATTTAATTGCTTTTTCATCCAATGTCATTGACCTTCATAGTCCAGACAAAGCAGACAACAAAGAGAAAACAACACACATTATTAATTTATATGATAAATATACATTCGTTTTTGAGACCTTATAAAAGGCAGCTTATATTTTCACTGTTTTATCTTATCTTATTGAAAATAAGTTCTTTAATTATAATTACGAGTACCTAATAATAATAATTTATTACACAATGAGATCATAATTCTTTTATATTCTTCTTCATAATTATTATCACTGGCTATTTAATGTTCCCACTGCTGGGGCACAGACCCTCTCTATGGATGCAGTAATATAGGGAGAATGGGCCATAACCCAACACCTGGCCCAGTGTGGATTGGTGGGTATTAATGACTGCAGATGCAGCCGGGATCCACAACTTAACATGCCTTCTGAAGCAAGGAGGAACTCTGAGTAGTTAATATATTTTTGGTCACCCATCCAGTAACTGGCCTGATTGAACATTGTTTGGTTTGCACAATCACAGGCCAAGAGTGCAGTAACTGCTGTATCAAAGCTCCTCCTTTTAATGCCTCCTTTTAATGAATTCTATTTATTTCGAAGTTTTACGAACTTAATGTAAATTAGAAATTATTTTTTCGAAGAGTTGAATTAAATACTAAGCAATTACCTACAGCAATTTGATTGCACTTTATTAACTGCCAATAGTAGTTAGTATACATAGTTAATGCTGTTTTCTTACCTTCATTTTCCTCATCAATCTTCAAAGCTTTTGATATATACTCAAAAGCTTTGCGATGGTGATGCTTTTGTTTGGCCAGCAGCGGGTCTCCAGGACCCACGTTGTGTACATGAGTCATCTCTTCTCCCTGGGCTATCTCAGTGCACACCAAACCGTCTTTGACCACAACTTCCAAGTTACACTCGCCGCTCTTACGAGGCTTGTGCATCAAACGGTTAGACGCCGAATACAAATACTTGAACACTATGAATAACTGATACAAAATTGATCTGAGTATGTTGAACAAAATAATGATGGGGAAAGAAACCACGTATAGATTCCTTTTATGGACCGAAGGTTGCGACTCATTTCGCAACGCTGACCCTTTCGCTAGGTGTGCATCTGTCTTTTTGCACTTGCGATTTGGGGACCTCGTCGTTTTACGCGATATACGACCACCATTGGAATCGTCACCCGAAACCATCAAGAACACTGGCACCCTAACTTAGTCAACACCAAATCTCCATACACTGATTTGCCAAGATACGCGCGTTTACTCTACCGACTAATCTAAAAACACGCAACGAACGATAACCGTGCCCGACCGAACTCAAATGTATGTTGTATTGTATTGTTGTATTGACATTGACAATTTTTTGACGTTTAATCAAAAGAGGATAGATATTTCTGCAGCACAGATTAAAGTAGTAGTAAATTACACTTTAAAACAACAAAACGTAGATTCTACTAAATTAGTAGAATTTTAATTTAACCTCTCGAGTGTCGCCGGGAATACCCGCATTCCCACGAAAAAAAGTACCGTTAAGTGTCGGCGGGACGTCAGGGCGTCCCGCCAGTGACATGGTCTATGGTTTATTTTTTTAATGTATAAACTTATTTTAACCAATAGGAGTTATTGAAATCAATCGATTCTGTGCTCAATGCCCTCGAATATTAAATTATGATTGGCTATCATGATCTTAGAAAAAGTGTGAGTACTGTAGGCCTATTCGCTAACTTCTTTTGACAGTTGAAAGTGATGATCACCTAACTATTTACTTATCCATTACTGTTTTCACAGGACAAGTGTCACAATAGTGTTATAGTAAAGTAGTAATGGTTCAGTAAATAGTTCGGTGATCATCACTTTAAACTGTCAATAAAAGTTAGCGAATAGGCCTACTGGTCGATGAAAATGAAATCAAAGTGTGACGCATTTGTGATCTAGTTTGCGTACTGTTGTATAGTTTTATTTACAAAGGCGTATGGTGCAAAGTATTCAATGTTTTATGATGATTAGTGTATATGCTTGGTGTGTAACTAAAAAGAAAGTGGTTTATAGCAAATTTCACAGGATTTCTAAATCGTTAAATTATATTGAAGAATTTTTGAACGATGGTGAAATTAAATGCTATACTATGCAGGAAACAGGGTATGTACTTGTGATTACTAAATTTTAATAGTAAGACAATGTTTCTAGCTTTCTAAAAATGTATAAAACATAAAAATGGACGAAAATTCTAGCTTATATAAGCAAAATAGTAGAAGAGGTCAGTTCACTAGAGATCAACAGGTCAATACATTGACACTCAACGGTAACGATGCATTTTGTCGCGCTGGAGAGGTTAAACAAATAAAACTTTTATGAGCTTAATAAGGTAACTGATTTTCTATTTAATTAAAGTAATAGAATATATTTTTATTATATTTTATCAAACAAGTCTCATTCAAACAAATTTAGTTATAAACAATGTTTAATATTCTCAGAAGAGTAAGGGGCGAGAGACACTAACTCTTAATATTTTTATCCATTGCAGGTTTACCGCATCAAGACTATCATTTTTAGAACTTTTTCTAACCACAATATTCAAATATTTATTTAATGTTCAAATTATAATCAAAATAGGAAACCCATGTATGCTTATGTGTTTATGTAGTGTACCTATAAAGTACAGACCTCTAAATTAAAATTTGTCTATCATCTAGTATCCATAACACAAGCGCTTTCTACTTACTTTCGCTAGTAGGCAAGTCCAACCTCTACCAGCGGGCCTACCGCCTAACTCTATTGCTAAAGCAAAAGCTTAAGACGTCATGCTGTCACTAGGGTCAATTCTGACATGATTCTCTAAACTTAAAACTAAATTTAATATCAGTCTCTCCTTTTCATTCTATATTGAGAATGACAGAGAAACACTGTTGTCAAATTAGTCTTAGGTTTAGAGAATCGTGGTCAGAATCGACCCTACTATCAGCTATAATAGTTTTTAAACTTGTCACTATCAGCAATAGCTAATAATTTTGTATGAATTTGGCAGAAAATCCGTACCGCCTAAAAATTCAACATGACTGCTAGCTAAATTGATAGCTGTCAATACTGCAGCCCCCGTAGCATGGGACGTGGACACATCTCTTTCGGGGGAAAGGAAATCTTTTCCTCTCGCTCTAACTCCCACTAAATCCCGAGAGAAAATACTGTCATTTTTTCCACGTCCCGTGCTAAGCTTACTGCACGGTGCGTCCGTCAACTGTCAATACTCTGCCTCGCACTTTCCTTTGTACCGCTAGCAGCTACGCATGTTAATAATATTTCGCTGTTTTAATTAGGTATAAGTGAAATTTTTAATCCCATTGAAAATATATGGGCAATGATTGTGACCATGCAGTAAAAGAAGAAAAAGCATTTGATGGTCGCGACGCTGCTATTGATTTTTTTACGGCGCGCTACATCATCGCACAGGCTCTGATGTGTCTTTAGATAAGAGTGAAGATGAAGATAGTGAAGATTCAATGACCGATGTAGAAGAGTTAGAATATTTTTTTTAATAAGTTATGGACATAAATTTACAGATACATTACATAAATTTAAATTTAACAGACTGCGGAGAAGCCAAAGGATGGTTAAGTGTTCGATTTGTGTGTATTTCCGTTCCTATATTATACGTTCGTAACTACTCAATAACAACTTGCTTTCTAATAAAAAAAATATTATTTTCATTTAAAATATGTAAATATATTATTTTTTTCACTAACCCTACTTTTGCGATCACTCACACAAATGCAAAGCTCATCTTATGCCAAAAGAACTATATCGTTCGTTTACGTTAGCAGTTGTTGTTATACTCTGTGCTTATTGCTGATACAATTTTAGGCGGTCGCTCGGATAAACAGTGCATTGCTATAGAGCTATCATCAGCAATCGAGTTAGGCGGTAGGCCCACAGGTTGGTACCCATCTAATGTCTAATAAAATACCTACGTCAATGTATAAAGTGACATCTTCATTCCGCCATGAAGGTAGGGTAGGCTGTTGTTGTGTTGCAATTTATGCCTAAACATAAATATAACAAGCCAAAAAACAGAGCTTAAAAATAGGAATTTAACATGTAATAACTGTTTTATAAATTATTGCCTACATTTTGAATAACTGTACAAATATATGGGCCAGACTTCATACATTTTGGAACATCTCCTTTGTTAAAGAATTTATTTCGACGGCCTGCTTGGTCGAATGCTCAGATTGCTGGGTATTGGCCAAGAGGTCCCGGGTTCGAATCCTGGTAGGGGCAAACTTTGTGATAAATACAAATATTTGCTCCCGAGTCATGGGTGTGTATATATTTATGTAGTATTTTTTTAACAATTATATTTAAAATTATATTAAAACATGTCCGTCAACTAGTATCCATAACACAAGTGCTTACGCTACATACTTTGGGCTATATGACAGGTGTGAGTGTAAAAATATATATTTATTATTAGAATTTTTTATTTTTTTGTTAATACAACAAAATTCTATTATAAGTAATAATATGACACGGAACGAAATTATATTTATATTTTGGTATCATTAATTTAGTGCTGTAACACTTTAAATTTCTTCAATTGAAAAATCAATTTACCTTTAATTTATTTATTGAATTAGTGTAATGTTTGCTTAGTTGGCACAGAGTACAATGTAATATAATAAGCAAAAAAAATGTAGGGGGTGTTTGGCGCGTTACGTGGTGTCAGTCAGATTTATTTTCGCTTAATCAAAAATTGTTTCAGAGTGGATTTTGTGCAGTGAAAGTAGTGTTATTTTGATGCACAAGCATCCGTGTTGATGTGCAATTATGCAGAATCATTGAAAATAAGTGTTGTGATGGGTTTGATGTTGTGGTGAAGACCACTTTAAAAAGTGGTTTTGTCCACCTCATCAGTAGGCCTATTCCCTAACTTTTTTTGACAGTTGAAAGTGATGATCACCGAACTATTTACTAATACATTGCTGTTATCACAGGACAAGTGTCACAATAGCATTATAGAAAAGTAGTAATGGATAAGTAAATAGTTCGGTGCTCATCACTTTCAACTGTCAAAAAAAGTTAGGGAATAGGCCTACAGGCACCATCATGAACTCTGTTACCATTAAATTCGCTCCAAGCACTCCCTAGATTCGTTAAAATGTGTGGCACCCATATTTTAACGTAAAATTCATTTCATTCATACATTTCACCCACTCATTATTTCATAAGACTACAGTAGGCCTATTCCCTAACTTTTTTTGACAGTTGAAAGTGATGATCTCTGAACTATTTACTTATCCATTACTACTTTACTATAATGCTATTGTGACACTTGTCCTGTGATAACAGCAATGTATTAGTAAATAGTTCGGTGATCATCACTTTCAACTGTCAAAAAAAGTTAGGGAATAGGCCTACAGATAAAATATACACTAAAGACATGGCTGTATGGGCTAGACCCTTTGCCTTCCCTAAAATATATGGAGAATTAAAACACACGCAAAAAAAATGTACGAAGTACCAGCTGAATCTCACTGTTGATGATAATTTATACGAAACCCTTAACTTTCAGCAATAGCATGCCCAAATGGATGGATGTTAATTATGAACTCCTATGACTTAATCCGAAAAAAATCCAAAATCCACTTACGTTGTTTTAGAATGTGTATGTTTTGAAATTTAAAATGAAAATACTTAGAACCGAAAAAAAAAAAAAAATACGCGGTTAGTATTTTAATGTCTTTTTTCCATCCATGTAATAAAATTATACCCTTAAAAAAAATTAAAAGTTGTTAATTGCACTGCAATGATCGTTATAAAGTTTGGCATAACCAAAAAGCCATTGTAATAAAGTCACTGTCAAATACATGGTAGTGGGTGCAGTGTTTTTTATTGATTCAATTAATTATATTTGCATAATTTTTTATAAATATTACCATTTTGCACTCCTTGTCTATACAAGCTATAAGTATGCGAAGTTTTATATTCTTTGGCCGGCGCAATTTTCGTAAAAAGGGGTACAGAATTTTTGCTTCACGTATTAATATAGAAATTATTAAATTAGAAATATTTCAATTGCCTACGTAAAACATTTTTCAAATGATTACTAACTAACAACACTATTAAAGAAAACCTGTCATGTAATTGTCATTGTCAATGTCAAAAGGCAACTGTGTAAAGTGATGAAAGTAAAGAATAAAGTTTTAATAATTGATTGATTTTACATCAGTTTCCGTCCCTTATCAACTGCGGTGTGTAATAAAACATTTTTATTATATAATTGTTTATTAATTGATTGTTATATGAAAAAAAAATGTTTAAATGTTACGTGGAAATTTGTAACCTCAAACTGTCTTACACATCGGCAATATTTATTGTTACATCAACTAATTTAAATATTATCCATCATAAACCTCAACCTATATAAATAAACTAAAGTCATATTGTTTGCTTGTGTAGGACAAGTAAAAGCTGCTTACATTCAAACAAATTGAACTACTTAACTTCATTTTGATCTTAGAATGTCCCAGGCTTTGATAATACTTCCTTTTTTCAAAACTTATGTATGAGTTTTGTAATTTAAAATAAATGTTACGTTCTTTCATATTATGATGATCAGGCGACAGAATTAAGTCATTTGATGCAACGTAATTTTTGCTAAGTTCATTGTAATTTTCTTACAATTAATTAACTAACAATTAATAAATTTACTAACAATTAATATTTAGACAGTGTACTAACACCATAAACCTCTTCACACATTGTATTAGCTTATGATTTACCTATTTATAAATTTGTATGTAACAATCATTTACTTATAATAGGAAATGGCAGAGGCAGAGTTGAATAACTTATCTATCCAAGAAGAGGAAGAAGATGTGGTTGATCCTTGGAATGTTGCAGGCAAATCAGAAACAGGCATAGACTATGACAAGTTAATAAGTGAGTTTAATTTTACATTGTGTAGCAGTATGAAAATTGGGCCAAAGATTCATGAATTTACATAATATTGGTTACCTACTCTAAAATATGTTGTATATTTTTTTGTCTAATTTAAGCATGTTAAATCCAACCCTTTATTTTATTATTTGGTTCACAAGTAGAATGCAATATAGATGTAAATATTAAAAAAAATATATAATATTGGATTGAAACCATCCACAATAGATAATACAATACAATACATATTATGTTAGTTGTTGCAGGTCAATAATGTTGGTCCTATTTAATATGTAAGCCAATAAAAATAAGCATGGCATAAGCATGGCAAGCCAATACAAAATATCATGTTTGTAAACATTATTGTATAATCTTTATTTCTTATTACAGAAAGGTTTGGCAGTCAAAAGATAGATGAGCAATTAATAGAGAGGTTTGAAAAAGTAACAAAAAAGAAAGGTGAGTTCTGCTGAATTCTTTGGTTTATTTGTATCTTTCTTGATCATAATATACAATTGAGAATGATTTTCAGCACATCACTTCTTAAAGCGTGGGATTTTCTTCTCTCACCGAGATCTTCATAATATACTGTCACTCCATGAAGCTGGAAAGAAGTTCTATTTATACACAGGTAGAGGGCCTTCCTCGGAAAGTATGCATATCGGGCATATGATTCCTTTTATGTTTACCAAGTGAGTATTTGAGACATGAGATAAATATACCAACTGCTTTTTGGGTCTGATCTTATGGTAATTTGTCAAACAAAAATGTCAAAATTTGTTTTCTGAAACTAGAAACATTTTTATGATTAATAAATAATAACAAATGGAAATGAATATATTGTTTATTCATATAAGGTATCATTACATACACTCACACTTTCAGACATTCATATAAAATTATTCAATGCTTACTTTATTACAATATTACACCTTATAGAGTAATTTTCTGTTGTCTATTGCTGTAATTGATTTTCAATCTAACCTTGTTTGACTGACCCCCGAATACAGAAATGCTACTCAAATTTTAAGCACTGCTTTCAAAGTTAAGTTTACAATTCCTGTCAGAATTTGTATGCAAAAAACGTCAATTTTGACAACACTTTGAGTAGCGTTTCTGTATTCAGGGGTTAAATAATGTGTCATATTGATGCCTGCTTAATATATCTTAAAAATAAAAGAACTATGAATTTACTTTCAGATGGTTGCAAGATGTTTTTGAAGTTCCTTTAATTATACAATTGACTGATGATGAAAAAGTGATGTGGAGGGACATTAAAGTTGAAGATGCTCGCCAGATGGCATTCAACAATGCCAAAGACATTATTGCTGTGGGTTTTGATCCAGGGAACACATTTATATTTAACGATCTAGACTTCATTGGGTGAGTTTTAAGAGTAGCTTGTTTAATGAATAATAAATAAAAATATAAGAATAATAAATAAAAGGGAACAGAAGACACTGATTCATCGTAATAATAAATTTTTACTCACTCATTCTCCTTTGTAATAACAATTTTTTTAAAGGCATATCTTTCAGGCTTGTCATCCATGTAAAGGAGATTGTTCAGATCCCATACAAGTTTGGCCCAAGAACCAACAATCATGAAAAATTATTTTCTAGGTTCGAAATTATACGAAAATGACTGTTTAAACGATTTTTCTTGACGGACACGTCTGAGAACTTAATTATTAGTATACTACTTATTGATATTGAGGTTAAGTTTTCAAACAGATATAAAAATATGTTGATTATAATAATATTGTTATTGATTGAGTAAAAAAATGTTTTAATCAATCTCTACAAAATAGATTAGTATTATTGTAAAATAAACAACTTCGATAAATCTTTGGCACAATGTTAGAGCACCCAAAGCCATTAAAAAAGTGATCTTATAGCTTCTAAAACGGAAGAATGTTCAATTTCTTTATAAAATTAATTTATTATACAGATGCGTTCGATAGAACCTAATGACTGTTTATTATAGTATACATTACACCAAGAATTATCAAACATCCCAATATGTTGTTGGTTCTTAGGTCAATTTGACCAATATCATTTAAATTGTAATGATTAGTTGTTGGTGAAATGAATTCAATTAATCAACAAAGTAATTATAACTTAACTTTATTAACTTATAAATTAATTAACAGTTTAATTGTATTTAAAAAAAAGTAGAACATGTTCTGAAAGTAAACTAAAAAACATTATCGCAGAGGGGTAATGGCAGATACTCCAGTGGGTTTCTTACAAGGCGACTATGGGTTGTAAATGTAACAAGGAATGGGCAGCAGCTTTCCTAATACTTATTAATACTGCTATTAAAGTGTACAGTACATGACACGAGGCTCATCCCTTATTACTTGTATGGGACCTAAGACATAGATGCGACATAGATGCGATAGTTGAGTGTTAATACACCTCTTCCGTGGTGATGGATGCCTACTCTTCGCGGATAAAGAGGCGTGATTTATTATTTAATATATGATAATCTCGTGTCACTGTGTTTGTTATCGAAGTCCTCCAAAACGGAATTACCCATTTTGATCATGTTTTTGTGTATAAATATTTGGTAGGCCTGAATATAAGTCATAGGCAATTTTTTATGCTCCTAATCGAAGTGTGATACGGGCAGACTAAATAAGTATCATAATATAACAGGGTCATCTAGTTATCTATTCGATTTTAATTTTAACATTATATAAATGTTAGAAAAATTAGTACAAAGATTTTGGTGGTTAGAAAAAGAATTTCGAAAAATTATGATCTTGAGGCGGGAATCGAACCCGCGTCCGCTGCTATCCGGGCAGGTGCCTGACCGCTCGGCCACCCAAGACACTAATTAAATTCTTCTAACATTTACACTTCACAGTATAAGCCAACGGGTACCCTCGCAATGTAGAAATAAATTTCAAACATTCCAAAGCAGATATTTTTACAAATACAGTGCGTTCGGTTAAGCTTGGGTTTGCTTTATAAACTAACCACCAAAATCTTTCTACTAGTTTTTCTAACATTTATATAATGTTAAAATTAAAATCGAATAGTTTATAAAGCAAACCCAAGCTTAACCGAACGCACGGTATTTGTAAAAATATCTGCTTTGGAATGTTTGAAATTTATTTCTACATTGCGAGGGTACCCGTTGGCTTACAACGTGAAGTGTAAAGGTTAGAAGAATTTCGGCAAGTTAATTAGTGTCTTGGGTGGCCGAGCGGTCAGGCACATGCCCGGATAGCAGCGGACGCGGGTTCGATTCCCGCCTCAAGATCATAATTTTTCGAAATTCTTTTTCTAACCACCAAAATCATCTAGATATATTATGATATTAATATAAGTTGATGATTAAGTTGTTCCTTTGCAGGCAATGCCCGGCATTCTACCAGAATATGGTGAGGATACAGAAATGCGTGACATACAACCAGGCTAAGGGAATCTTTGGCTTTGGCGACTCTGACGTCATCGGCAAGGTCACATTCCCTTCAATAGAGGCGGCGCCTGCCTTCTCTACGAGCTTCCCTTTCATATTTGAAAATAAAGTGGTAATATATTTTGACTTATCGCTTTTGCAGACTATTAAAAATAAAGACTTTCTAACTTAAGACCGCTAAAAAGTCTCAACAAACAGGTCGTAGGTATATAAAACTCACTAACCACCATTTCATTCTTAACACATCGCTACTTTAATACAAGAGAGACACAACTCAATAAATACTTAGAAACATTGTGTGTTCTAAATTTGTAGCAATAAGACTTTATTTCGGTAATAAACTAACGTTAAACTAAATTTTAAGCCATTTTTCTAATATTTTTTAAATAGTGCGCGAAAATTTGTCCGGCATTGTCATGGCGTCGGGTCTGACGTCATGCCTAGGCAAAATTGTCATATCGATTACATAGGCGTTACGCCATGCGCAGTGATTGGCGTTTCAGCCAAAATGGCCGATTGTAGTATTTTAATGTTTTATATTAGTGAAAATCCTAATAATCTCAGATTTTCAAATAAAACTAAATCAGTCTTTAAAATCCCTTGATTTAATAATAAAAAAATATTTTTTACACTTACACCTATCATCTAGCCCAAAGTAAGTAGCCTAAACACTTGTGTTATGGATACTAGAGGACGGAAAATATTTTTAATAACAATAATTAGGTATATAAATGTTGAAAATATACTACATAAATATATACACAACCACGACTCGGGAACAAATATTTGTGTTCATCACAAAATTAACCCCTACCACTACCAGGATTCGAACCCGGGACCTCTTGACCCAACGATCTGAGCATTCGACCAAGGCGGCCGCCAAAACTTTAATATCTATTTGCCACTGAAATCATTAAATCACTGATTTTTGATGATGTCGTCACGCATATTTCAATTGTAACTTAAGTTAATTTGGTTGTAAGTGTTTTATTTAGTGTGTGTTTAATTTACTGTGTAAATAAACCATTGTTGAGTATTCCATGCAGCAGGACTGAAAAAAAAAACATTTTTAATATACCTACCTACACATACGTATATTAAAAAAGTTTTTTTTAGAACATGTACTCATATGCTATGTCTTTTGTACATTTTATCATTGGTATCATTAAAAAAAAGCCGTAATTGTAACGCCGCCCGTGCAGCTCCCGTGCCTGATCCCGTGCGCCATCGACCAAGACCCCTACTTCCGCAAGACGCGCGACGTGGCCGCCCGCCTCAAGATGCCCAAGCCCGCTTTAATAACCGCCTCCGTGGTCTACTGGTTCGGCCACCGGAATGAAGATCCAGAGCTCCCGGGTTCGATCCCCAGGGGGGTACAACTTTGTGCTCGGTTTGGTTGGTGGCAGGACTTCTTTGAAGTCCGCCTGGCTAGCTACACCACCATGTTATCAAAATTTGTCGCCATAATAATAATGTTAACAGCATTATTGTGTTCCGACAATGTGTGATAAGATAGCCAGCCTCTGTGGTTGAGGGTTCCAGGTGAAGCTCGATTCCATCTTCAGCCCTTATTGTCACTTACCACCAGGTGGGATGAAGGGCAAGAGCTTCCCTGTCTAACATAGAAAAAAAAGAGAAATTAAAACCGTCGCCCGCGCAGCTCCCGTGCCTGATCCCGTGCGCCATCGACCAAGACCCCTACTTCCGGACGACGATGATGAATTTGATGTTTAAGATAATTTGTTGAAAGTGTTTTATTTAGTGTGTGTTTAATTACTTAGTGTGGGTTTAATATACCTACCTACACATACCTATATTAAAAAAGATCTTTTTTAAGAACATGTACTCATATGCTATGTCTTTTGGACATTTTATCAATGATAAGTACCATTAAAAAAAGCCTTAATTTCAAAAACGGCGCCCGCGCAGCTCCCGTGCCTGATCCCGTGCGCCATCGACCAAGACCCCTACTTCCGGATGACGCGCGACGTGGCCGCCCGCCTCAAGATGCCCAAGCCCGCTCTGCTGCACGCGTCGTTCCTGCCCGCCTTGCAGGGCGCCCAACACAAGATGTCCGCGAGCGACCCCAACGCGTCCATCTTCCTCAACGACACGGTGAAGCAGATCAAGAATAAGGTGAGTTGCCAGCCCGGCTAGCACGAACACCGAGACACGATGTGAAAGAGCCATTTATCGCTTTGAACTGTCAAAAATCCAAGGATTTATGGCTTTATGTGTCTTAATGGAAGTTGTCCCGTAAAAATATAATGATCTTTAAGCTTAAGAAAATTCCACGTTGCCTTACCCTATTAAAATGTATGGAAAAAGTTTTCTTTGATTTGTGAGTGTTCTAGTACTCTAACCTCAGTCGGTTTCGAAGAGTGTTTTAATCCTCCATGGGAATACGGCCGATTGACAACAAAAAAAATGTCTCAATTCTGACGATTTTCTCGCTGACTGTACTTTTCATCAAATATCTGTGAATGTCCATTGTCATCACTCAAAAAGTTGGGTGAGGTCTCCTTAGACCATTTTCGCATGGCAGCAAGGGATCTGGTAGCTGCCCTTAATGCCCCATCTCAACTTTCCACCCTGTATAATCTACTTATAGTAAATTTTTGTCTACTAACAGATCAACAAATACGCGTTCTCTGGCGGCCAAGCGACTGTCGAGGAACATCGGTTGAAGGGTGGCAACACCGACGTGGACATATCGTACAAATATCTGACGTTCTTCATGGAAGACGACGATAGATTGGCAGAGGTGAGACGTCCCGTTTCTGGTACCTACACCACGTAGCAATAGTAGTAACGTGTCCGGTAGATGGGACCGTGGTCTTGTGGTTCGCCCACCGGAATTCAGATCCAGGGGTCCCAGGTTCGATCCCCAGGTGGATACAAATTTGTGCATGGTTTTGTCGATCGCTAGGACTTCTTTCAAGTCCGCCTGGCTAGCTACCACCATCTTATCAAAATCTGTCGCCATAATAATAATGTTAACAACATTATTGTGTTCCGACAATGTGTGATAAGATAGCCAGCCTCTCTGTGGTGGAGGTTTCTATCTTCGGCCCTTTTCGTCGCTGGTCGCCTGGTCGTCTGGTGGCCTATTACGCGAGACTTAACATAATTTATTGGCGAAACGTGGGTGTAACCTCTTGGATAAAAATAGGCGAGATTTATGTATGTTTATGAAATATTGACAATCTGACCAACAGGGGGCCTGCCGCCTAAGTCGATGGTTGATGATAGCTTTAAAGCAATGCATTGCTTACGGCTATCAATTTACCTAGCAACCATCTTGAATTTTTAGGCGGTACGGATTTTCTTCCAAATACATACAAAATCATTCGGTGATCATTCGTTCAAAGCTATACCTGATACTTTAGGTGCATTTGGTGCGAAATGACAGCATGACGTCATAAACGATAGCTTTTGCTTTAGCAATCGAGTTAGGCGGTAGGCCCCAGGGCAACAATTTTCAAATATTAACCCTCCACAGATTAAAAAGTCCTACGAATCCGGGGAGCTGCTCACGGGTGAACTGAAGAAGATAGCAATAGAAACCATCACCCCTTTCGTACAACAGTTCCAGGCTCGAAGGTCGAAGATTACCGACGAAGTGATGCGGGAGTTCTTCACAATAAGGCAAATTTGCGTCTAATTGTAAGGTACTTAAAGTGCAATTTACGTTGGATCATTGTGAGCATTTTTATACGACAGTAGTTTACGGGACTTACCCACGAATATAGAAACGCTACTCAAATTTCGGGCACTGCTTAAAAAGTTAAGTGGACATTACGTGTCAGAATTTGTATGGAAAAACATAAATTTTGACAATATTTAAATGCAAGAGTCCAAACTTTGATTAGCGTTTCTGTATTCGGGGGTTTATCCCTGATAATGTTATTGTGAACTCTCTATCTTGAGCCATAAGACATGTATTGCATTTGTTAAGGATAATTATGACATGCACCTGCACAGATTCTAAATTAAGTAAATATTTATTTAACGTAATCTTTATTATGTAACAGTATTTTGGAACTCGTCTAATAATTTGATTATTATGAGTTATGAAAACTGATGTAACGGTATTCATTTTTTATAAATACTTTTGAAACTTGAGCTGTGTAAGGCTTAGGGCCTGCTGCCCTATCTTTGATTTGGAACTGAAATCAAATCAAAATTGTTCAATACTTATACAGTTAACTGCCGATCAGTAACGTAAGCGGAGATGGACAGGCCCTTGTTGTCATTGACATTTTATTTCATATGTTTAACTTTGTCTTTTCTATGTATTGGCTTTTGTCACCACTATTAGTTGATATTTAGATTCTTATTAAATTATTTTAATTAATAATAACATATGCAAATGTATAACGAGTATGGTTATGCAACCAATTCTCTTATCACACAGTAAATATCAATAACGTAGTAGAAACCCTAATAATCCAGAGTTGCTAGATACCGCAGGTAGTTCTTATTCAGTATATTTCTGAAAAATAATTGGACATAGTTACGCAAAAGGGATCCAACCCAAAGCAAATAGTTTATTTATTATTAGCAAGTAATATAACTGACACATGATGTATAAAATTAGACATTACTTTACAATACATTGAAGAATTAAAAAAGCAATATTAAAAAAACATTGCACAAACTATAGCGATATCGAAATGTGTATTCAGTTCTTGTATATGAAAGAAATTGTGTTTAAAAACGGTAATATTTTTCCAAATTTAAGTCCCAAAAAATGTTATACCTTATAAAACTGTTTGTTAATAGGTCGTAGGTCTTTAAGTGGATCTTAAATGTGTTATGTTATTCTATGGATGGCTGTGCTTAAAGCATAATTGCTTATTTACACGAATCTAACATAAGTTGCATAATATAATAACTACTTATTCATAAAGACACAGATTTAAAAAATATATGTATTTATTTTTGAGTGCACTTTGTAATGTTGTGTAATACCGGAATATTCGGAGATAAAAAGGGGTTATTTATGAATATTTACATTATGTATATATAAACTTATAGGCACAGACAAAAATGGTTTCGTGTAAATTGACCGTTAACAATTTATTTATTAAATAAATATGTTTGTGTAAGGAAGTTAGTATTTTTATTTGATTGAATCCACATTAATAATATAATTAGCGTAGAGCTTAGCACTTTTTGGTAAGTCAGTCTTTCAGTATGTTGTTAGTATGGTCAATGGAACTTCAGACTACCCAAAACTGTCACATTTCTACAATCGATTGTGAACGTTAATTTGTTTCCATTAAAGCACAAAGTCGATTGAGACAATTTTACGTTTTGTGTTTTGTACTTATAGAGATTTTGCTAGTATACATCTAGCTTTAAATTTGCTACCATTTATATTATCATACATATATTTGACAGTGTGACAATTTGCATAAATATGAAAAATATTTTATAAATACTGTTAGATAGATTAAGGTGGATATTAGTAGATGGCAAGTCTAGAGTGAATTTTATTTTATCCTTTAATGATCATCAAATCCACTCTGAGCTGCGAAATGCGGGTGCTGTATTGTTATACCTCTGCCTTCAGGGGTAAACAGATGTGTCATCATCATCGCTCTGCCCTTATCCGTATCCAGTATGTTGGTATCTATGCATTAATAAATAAAAATAAGTAACCAATCACGATATAAAGACAGCTTAAAACTGATGTAAGGGACTAGTATGTCGAAGTTGATTTCATAACGGTAGAACATTTTAAATTAATAAGGTGTTGGTCTTCTATGCTGGCCTGGGAGCGAACAAATAACGTAGAAAGGGCCAGCCACGTCTCATCCCATGGGTGTCGTAAAAGTCGACTAAGGGAGATTGCCTGGTGTAGACCAATAAGCACCTCAGGGCACCCGAATGGTGGAGGGCAAACCACCAACGGCCGGCTGTAAAACCTAAGCCAAAACCTTGAGCAGCAATCACTCTCCGTTTATCGGTCTCTCGACATAGTATGTTTCGTCTCTTTTCTATACATTCATTCATCACTAGCACCATCACGGTGTGATGGATACATACATACATACATAAATCACGCCTATATCCCCGAAGGGGTAGGCAGAGGTGAACTAGTACCCACGTTTCGCCAATTATGTTAGGTCCCATGTAATAGGTGGCGAGCCTATTGCCATTTATCGGGCTCAAAAGTTGCAGTACATTGCTATTGCTAGATGGTATAAGAGGAACGCTGCTGCCCATTCCTCATCATTGATTTACCGTTAGTCGCCTTGTACGACACTCACGGGAGAGATTTGGGGTGGTGACAATTGTATTCTACTCTGCCGTCACCACTCGGCATAGAAAGCAAAAGCAGAAGAAGATGTAATTGTAATGGTATAAACTAAAAACGCCGTATGGTGACGGCAGAGTAGAATACAATTGTCACCATCCCAAATCTCTCCCGTGGGTGTCGTACAAGGCGACTAAGGATCAGTGCTGAGGAATGGGCAGCAGCGTTCTTCTTATACTCGTACAACCTAGCAATTTACTGCGACTTTTTGTGCCCTATAAATGGCAATAGGCTCGCCACCTATTACATGGGACTTGACATAATTGGCGAAACGCGGGTGCTGGTTCACCTCTGCCTATGTTATATAGGCGTGATTTATGTTTGTTTTTGTTTTTGATAAACTGAAAAACGCACAGAGTGTAATAATCAAATAACGGCCGGAAACACTATTGTGTGTTAATTTTCATTACCCTTCGTTTCGTCAGTTTTTTATGAACCTACCTTATAACTCGATTGCTGAAGCAAAAGCTATAGTTTATGACGTCATGCTGTAATTTCGCACCAAATGTGCTTAAACTATCAGCGATAGCTGTGAACGAATGATCACCGAATGATTTTGTATGAATTTGGCACAAAAGCCTTACCGCCTACAAATTCAGGATGGCTGCTATAGCCGTAAGCAGTGCATTGCAATATAGCAATCATCAGCAATCGAGTTAGGCGGTAGGCCCCCAGGTATATCAACTATAACGAACGTTGGATCCTTTAGTAAATGTAGTTGAATACAGATAATGGTGCTTAGAAATGATTATATATAAAAAACACTCTTCTTTAAAGTTTTATAAACTAACACGTGTTTTTTGAACCTTCACAATGTGATTAGACAGTATAAAAATATAGAGTTTTGTTCTATATTACAAAAACATTCTGATCAGCATACCAAAACAAACACGAAGAAAACAATGGTTCGCCACAATTGTTGGGACTGCCGACCGGCCCTCTAGAAAACTAAAAATTGTAGCAAAACACTTGTGTACACTGACTGCTTTGATCCAATATGCATGACAATAGCGTCAAGGTGTGGATGACACAGTCCTTACTTGAAACTAGTTGGAGCAATACCGCTTAGTATGTGGTCTTAGAAATAAAAGTTTTAACATTCTCAAACAAAATAAAATTTGCTCTCCTAAATACCCGATACTTGCCATACAGACCTACACTTATATACGCGTGTCAAAAGTTGTCAAAGAAATGTACAACCAAACCTACGACGAAGAAACGCCTATACCGTTGATAGCAAACTACACAGTAGTGAAAGAAGGCGAAGAGGAAGACAAGAGGGAGGCAGAAGAGCGTGTGATTCTAGAAATTGGCAGACAGGACGACAAGCCTAGGGAGGAACACACTTTCTCCCATAAGAAGTATGACAAAACAACGTCGCACCATCGCTCGTATGTACTAGAGGATTATGAGCCACGGAGGATAACTTACTTTAGACCACACGAATTGGATCAGTCCGTACATGATGGTAAGTCATAAATTATACCTTTCTTATGACTATTAAGTAATGCAAGAACACAACACAACACAGAAAAGGAATTTAAAAAATAAATAGTTTACTTTGTAGATGATAGTTTGTATTGTATGAAAGTACATAACAATAGATGTAACAGAAAAACACCCTGACTATTAGGCTAACATAGTCAGTATTTATATTACTATGTTAGTGTTTACTATGGTCTTCTATGCTGGCCTGGGAGTGAACAAATAACGTAGAATGGCCAGCCCCGACTCAGCCCATGGTATCCTAATACCCGGTGTAGACCAATAAGCACCTTGGGCACACGAAAGGTGGAGGGCAAACCATCAACAGCAGCGTACCCGGAGAGGGTTGGTTGCATGCAGGCAGGCGACCGGCTGTAAAACCTTAGCCAAAACCTAGACCACATGGATTAGAATGTTGTTATCCCAATCATTCTGGTGTTAATTTACTTCTGCCTACCCCTTTGGGGATAAGGCATGATTCATATATGCATGTATTATGATTGCAGATCAGAATACAATTTGTCACTTTTCCCATCTCCCCCGCGGGTGTCGTACAAGGCGACTAAGGGTAAAGACAGCAATGAGTGGGTAAGGCAGCAGCGTTCCTCTTATATCACCTAGCAATATACGGCGATTTTATGTGCCCGATAGACGGCAATAGACTCGTCACCTCTTACATGGGACCATACTTAATTGGCGAAAAGTGGGTGTTTAATTCACCTCTGCCTACCCCTTCGAGGATATAGGCGTAATTTTTATTAATGCTAAACAGGGAAGCTCTTGCTCTTCGTCTCACCTGATGGTAAGTGACGATAAGGGCCGAAGAAGGAATCAAGCTTCACCTGGAACACTCAACCACAGAGGGGCTGGCTATCCTAACACACATTGTCGGAACACAATAATGCTGTTAACATTATTATTTTGGCGACAGATTTTGATAAGATGGTGGTAGCTAGCCAGGCGGACTGGAAAGAAGTCCTACCACCACCAACCAAACCGAGCACAAATTTATTCCACCTGGTGATCGAACCCAGGATTTATTGTATGTATGTATGTATAAATTAGGTACTGTTTAACGCTTCAGGGACACGCTTCTACGAGCAAGACTACAGGGAGTCTGTAGTGCAGGAGACAGCGAACTCGGAGTCCTCGTTAGACTTCTCTCACGAGTCCCAGGACAACAGCAGCAAGTTCGCCACGGAGGACCCAGGGCAGGACTCCTCGATGAACTGGAAGGAGAGAGCTCTACAGCTGGAAAGAGGTATGCTTGTTGTAGTAACAATATTAAAAAGTAGTGGTCGCCCGCCTCTTCGCTCGCGTTAATGTCGGTTGATCGAGCCTTCCTCGATAAGTGGACTATCCAGCAAAAAAGGATTTTTCAATTTGAACCAGTAGATTCTGAGATTAGCGCGAACCAACCAAACATACAAACAAACAAATTCCCCAGCTTTATAATATTAGTACAGAAAAGCGGCCAAGTGCGCGTCGCACTCGCGTACGGCGGGTTTCGTACCATTATCTATAAATCACGCAAAAAATCACGTTTGTTGTATGGGATATGTATTTATATACATACATAAATCACGCCTATATCCCCGAAGGGGTAGACATAGAGGTGAATGAACCCATGTTTCGCCAATTAGGTTAGGTCCCATGTAAATAGGTGGCGAGCCTAATGTCATTTATCGGGCACATAAATTGCAGTATATTGCTAGGTGTTACGAGATAAATTCTGCTGCTCATTACTAACTGCCGCACTCAGAGACGTCAAATAAAGTTAATGAGTACTTATCATTAAAAAATGACAATTCAAAACTAGTCGCTATTCTTGCCGGGTCTATGGTCTATATTTGAATGAATTTTTTTGACATTAAATACTCATTAATTATTATTAGGCAGTTAGTCGCCTTGTATGACAGACGACACGCACGGGAGAGATGGGTGTGGTAAACTGGTAATCACAGAACAGAGAAAGAGAGGTGTTCTGTGGTACGAATAATTGTATTCTACTCTGCCGTCACCACACGGCGGCTTGAATAAATAAAATAAATAAAGAAGGTTAGAAAGTTGTTAAGAACAAAAGCATTGGTTTCAGAATACAAGAAGACTGCGTGCGACAGAGAGCGGACAAGGATGCGAGATATGAACCGAGCATTCGACCTCCTCCGGTCCAAACTGCCGGTCACCAAGCCGTCCAAGAAGAAATATTCCAAGATCGAATGCCTCAGGTATATAATTATTATTTTATGTCAAACCTGACCACAAAGTTGACTTTTGCGATGAGATTTTAGATGTTTGATAAAATCCCCACTTCATGGTCAGGGGGTGACATAAAACTTTGATCTTACCTTGGGCGATAAAAAGAAAGCTTCAGATCTCATATTATTTCGAATTCTTGCGATCTGGGATATTCTTTGATTAATCGCTCTCGGTAGGTATATAATCTACTATCGATTTTTATTTAAACATCTGTCATAAATGTTAGAAAATAGGGTCAATTCTGACATGATTCTCTAAACTTAAAACTAAATTTAATATCGTTCTCTCCTCTTCATTCTGTATTGAGAATGAAAGAGAAACACTGTTGTCAAATTAATCTTAAGTTTAGAGAAACGTCATCAGAATCGACCCTAATGAGTAATGGACAGCAGCATTCCTCACAAACCACCTAGAAATATACTGCGATTTGGAACCTAACCTAATTGGCGAAAAGTGGATGTTAATTCACCTCTGCCGACCCCTCCGATATATGGGTGATTTACTGCCGCACTCAGAGACGTCAAATAACGTTAATGAGTACTTAACGTCAAAAAAATGACAATTCAAAACTAATCGCTATTCTTGCCGGGTCTATGGTCTAGATTTGAATGAAAATTTTTCACATTAAATACTCATTAATGTTAATTGACGTCTGTGAGTGCGGCAGTTAGTGAGTCGGGGCTGATATTTTCTATGTTAGTTTTTGCTCCCAAGCCGACTGTAGCGTTTAAGACTGTATGTGAATTCCCAGGTGTATTTGTTGTTTATGTTTATTAGTCATTTCCATTTTTTTTCCAGAATAGCCATCATGTATATCAGACAACTGGAGTGTATGCTATCGGGCGGCGCAGAAGACGGCCAGTCGTTCAACGACCTACCGCCAACGGAGATACGGCGTCGACAGCAGCGGTACTGATCGCTCTACCTACTGATATTCTATCTCACGAAGTCCGTTTGGTATATGATTATACCGCCCATTCAATGAAAATAACGGCACAACACAAAAATTGCTTCAGAACATTGGGTATTTTAAAAATGTGTGGCACTGAGATATTTTTGGAAGAAAAGCGTTTTTGATATGTGTCACTTTTATATTCAAGAAGCGATTAGTGCTATAATTGATGATGTATTTTAGATGATGCCGTGTGGTGACGGCAGAGTGGAATACAATTGTAACCACCCCAAATCTCTCCCGTGGGTGTCGTACAAGGCGACTAAGGATAAATCAATGATGAGGAATGGGCAGCAGCGTTCCTCTTATACCACCTAGCAATAGCAATGTACTGCGAATTTTGTGCCCGATAAAATAGGCTCGCCAACTATTCCATGAGACTGTTAGTTCACCTCTGCCTACCCCTTAGGGGATATAGGCGTGATTTATGTGTGTATGTATTTTAGATTATTACACGTTTCTTGTTTTTAAGAGCATTTTGTAGATAAAGAGACATATCAAGATTGTGTATATTTTGTCTCAAGTCAGTGAATGGGGTAGTGTCCCTCTAGATAAGGCCAATCTATTCGAACAATATTACAAATGTATGAAACTGACGTACCAATTACGGAGAAATCACCATGGCGACCGTAGTGTCAAATGTAAGAGAAGCTTTCATAAAATTCTGTCAAAAAGACCCCAGCGCAATAATTGATGATCACACGTTACTACTACTACCTTAGCCAAACCGACTTTGTGAAATAGAATATCTGTAGGTATTGACTGAACTTTGTGAAATTGAATATCTGTAGGTATTGAGGATTTATTGTGAATAAATACTACTATTACTAAGGCTGCGTTTCCATAGAAGCTGAGCTAAGACTTACAAGAATTGGCCAATGATATTACTCAAATCATACATCTCATCATCGCTCCGTAACATCATTGGTCAATTTTGTTAGTCTTAGCTCAGCTTCGCGCAGCTCCGCTTCTATGGAAACGCACCCTTTATGGTTTACTTGACCCGTTGTTTTGCCTCGCTGTCTGGTTGATATGAATTTGACATATTAAAGATTCATTTCAATATTTTCGGCGACGAGTCGTAAATTGACCGTGCTCGAATTTCTTATTGACCGACATACTATATTAATTTCTAAATGAAAATATACTGGGATTTTGTAACCATTATTATTATAAATACCTAGGTACATACACATTTATTTTACAAACAACAGTAAAATAGATAATGTACTACTAATGAAATAAAAACACTGTTATCGCAATTTACCAATACTTACGTGGTAAGTTTGTTAATATTGTATTTGTTGACTCTATTTCTTATATGTGGCCTTTGTAGAAAAATGTCGCTAGGTAACCAGCTTGACGTCAAGCCTTTTGCAATTACTTCAAGAATTTTGATCGTCTACAATGTTTGTTTGATGCTTGAGTCAAGCATTTAAGAGCTATTTATTTCTGTTTGATTTGTTTGAGGTAGCAACAGAACAGAAACACAAAGAAAATCAACGTGCTTGACGTCAAGCTGCTTGACCGTCTCGGAACCAAATAAAAGAGAGGCATTTTTTATTCTGTGTGACGTATTTCTTTATAAAGCAGATCTTAGGTGGGACGAGTGTTAAGTGGTGCAATAGGTTGATTTATACAGAAATAAATTATTTTAATTTTCTTGTAGCGGTTTTATTAAAATTTAACTTGTAAATAACATATCAATTCAATTTCACTTACTAGCATATTATATTATTTTTTTACAAAATAAAATACTTTATAAAATAAACAAAAATAGAAAGTACACAACACAATAATTGGAAATATCAAATCAAGTTTCATAATAACATAAAACAAAACAGTGACCTAACTCTGCAAGCCGATTGCAATCGTCTTAGTCTACCAGTCACTCTCACTCATTAGGTATGATAGCAACGTTTGAGAGAGATGGCAACACAAAACCGATTCCTATTAATTTAAAGAGTAGGCCCTCAGGTGGTAAAAAAATATCTGGTTGCAATTTTCAGTCTCATTTATAGCTTTAGTAGTTAAAATGTTCTCTTCAGATTATGTATCAAGAGTCCAAATACATATTAGTTAAGTTATAATCACACTTCCATGTATAAATCACATAGTCAATAGACTTTTTTTTAATTCCGTAGGCTGAAACGACGCTATTTTTCAAATTACTCGCATTAAGAATAAAACAACATTTACAATTATGATTAAATTTTAACTAAACGAGAACAATAAAAACATTTTTTTTTAATAATTTCACGTTTGACCTAGTTAATGAATGTAATTTTTGTCTCTGAGAAAACAAACCCAAGGTATACCTGCTGCAGAATTTTGCGTATCACTTTTCATTTGTTAAAATTGAAAATTGAAAATCCCCTAAACAGATAATCAATCCATAATATTGATACACCAAGGAACTAAAACAGATACGGCAAAATTTAGCCAAAACTTTATGAAAGATAACATCGAAATAAACTGGCATTGACGCTCCGCGACATGAGCGAGCGAGACAATAAGCTGCCTACGGCTACCTGCAATGTACCTATGTTCTCCTGGTGACGGGGAGGTCTATATTCGATGCTGGGAGCGATTTCAGTTGCCTCCACTGACTGACCCGACCGTCTCCAATTTATTAAGCTGGATAGAGGGAGAGAGCGTTAATAATTAACGCTCTCTCCCTCTATCCAAATCCAAGTAAACAAATTACTAACATTGCATCCTAAATGACTCAATCACATTATTTGGTTGTCTCGACCTAAGTAAAGTCCAAACGAGTAAAGACAAAGTTATATAATTTTTTAAATAAATGTAGAGCTAGGTCATTTACTACTGAATCGATTTTTGGAATGAAATTTTTAATTCGGACTACGAAAGAAATCCTAGTCCGAATAGGCAAGATTTAACTTTAACTTGAAAAGTCGAAGAATTTATTGTCCTAAGTTTAAACTGAAATATAAAGATTGATTGCTTGTTTGAGTATTGAGATTTTGGTGACGATACAGTTGACATAATTATTATAAAGTAGCGATAATCTCGGTAATACGCTACTTTCATAATAAATTGCATCAACGATCCGCAATTTCAAATCGTTCAAGACAAATTTAAGATTACGAAAATTCAGTAGCTGATTGCCAAAAGAAAAAAACCCATCTAATTTCTCGGAGTGGCGTGTATCGGAGTTTTTAAACATTTAACTTTTTTTTAAACTTTTAAAACTACATACAAGAGAAGGAATACATGACAATGCATATCTTCTACTACTATTAGGACTACCTAACTAAACCATCGGACACGTTACTAATTTCTTTTCATTTTTCTTTCGTACGCGGCTTCTTTTTCTTTCTGCTCCAGAGCTTTGAGGTAATCCATGTAAGCGCACTTGACAAGTAGAGGCATTTTTACAACACCTGAGAATTATTTGGATATATTTATTAAAATCATTTCCTGTCTATATGGAAGAAAGACCTAGGAATTTGTACGTATAACCAATGTAGCTGGGACGAAGAAGGATTAGTAAGGTGGATCTCAAGATAATAATGGCTGCCCAGCCATAGGTGAGGCAGAGTGAGAAGTCGGGGTGGCGATGGTGAGAGTTGGTTGACTATTGGTCACGGGACCCTATAAACCTACACTTGGGTCACAAGTCCCAGGCGATGCCACCGTCTCGCCACTCTGCCACACTATGGGTCCGGCACCCGCACGGTAATCCATAGAACGCTAAGGGTTTTCGTCTCTTTATTCTTGCTGACTAATATATTTCATTCAATTCACGAGCACACTAGCCACTGCTCTCTAATATCACTATTAAGGTAATAATATGGAAATAATATTATTAATATTGGAAATATGGAAATATTCTTTCCGTGTTTTTTTACATCTTAGAATAGCACTCTGGATAGTTTTAAATAATGGTAAGGGCGAAATGATTTCGCACTAGGTATTTCAGTGTACATTTTAGCAGTATTCTAAATTCTAATAAATAATTCGACACAGTCATGCATACCAGAAAAGCAGGTGGTTACAATTTCCTTATACAGCATGTACGCCGGAGCTAAAATGCTTTCTTGGTTTTCTTTTTTCTGGAAAGAAATTGGAAACAGTTAAATTAGATTTTGTGAATGCATATTTTATAATTATTATTAACTGCCGTGTGGTGACGGCAGAGTAGAATACAATTGTCACCACCCCAAATCTCTCCCGTGGGTGTCGTACAAGGCGACTAAGGATAAATTAGCGATGAGGAATGGGCAGCAGCGTTCCTCTTATACCACCTAGCAATAGCAATGTACTGCGACTTTTGTGCCCGATAAATGGCAATAGGTTCGCCACCTATTACATGGGACCTAACATAATTGGCGAAACGTGGGTGCTAGTTCACCTCTGCCTACCCCTTCAGGGATATAGGCGTGATTTATGTATGTATGTATGTGTATTATAAACTGCAGTTAAAAATGACGACCTCAAAAATCCAAGCCAAAATGCAATTCAAATGTCAATCCACATTGAAACAAAGTTCGTAAGTTGTGGATAAGACAACTTACTTAAAATCGCTCAGGTACGATATTTTAATTAACTATTAACATGAACAAATGATGATCATCAAAATGCAAAAAATGTCGTATTTTTTTATCCTTGAATTTAATATTGTCAATAATATGACCTAATTACACCAGGGCCTTATCAAACAAGAGGATGTGTTTCCGCTCGCGGTTAGATTTACGCAATGAATTCTGGCATGAAGAACCCTGCTTTGATTCTCTACCAAATAAGCTATCAGAGACGGATAGGGATAGTCACATGACGTGACTCCCCTCCTATAGCATTATTTTTGTTCTTATTACAAAGGATTTAAGGCCACAAGACTTTTTCGTAAAGCTGACTCTACATTGACTTTGGCATTATGACACCATAATCATTGACCAATATCCATTCCATCTCCCTAATTCTAATTAAAGTTCTACATGAAGATAACGCAAGAGTTTTTTTTATATTGTAGTTTGAAGCACCGGGAGAGAACCGTCTCTATGTCATGCTTTCTCTGCATCTACAGATTTTCAAGATAGAAAGAGAAATAAATAATATCCAACGTATTTATTTTTTAACGTGGAAGGGAACAGTCCCTTGTATGTAGTTGACGTGTAGGTACTAGGTAATAATGAAAACGAGCAGCTTAGATACAGCGTTTCCATATTTTAACACTGGGAAAAGTTTCTAGAGAAAGTAGTGCCTAATGTTCTAAGTTGGTTGATAATAATTTTACAATTATGATAATAAATTCTTGTAAATTATTTAAAAAAATATATTATCTTCCTATATTATTCTATCCATAGGAAAGACCCGTGCCACAGCAGTGGGGACATTAAAGGGCTGGTGATGATGATAATGATGACTTTCCTTGTAGAGTCAGAAGTTTCAAATTGCTGTTGTGTCGGAAAGAAATTATAATAGAAATAGATAATATACATGATAACGTTTTTAAAATCGTTACAACAAATAGAATAGAAGGAATATGATCAATTAAATTTTAATATTGAAGAACACGTCCAAAAATTGTTGACTATTCTTGCAAGTCGCGTATGTAGAGCTTAAAAATGGTCAGTCATTTCTTTCTCACATTTCATAGGAGCAGCATTTCATTAATTTTTAATAATGTAATTATAAAACAACTTAGGCCCATACCTCTATGCGGGGCAACTGACAAACTTATAGGAACAATATTTGTGAAAATGCTTTATTTCACTAATATTTCAAACATGATTTTTGCACGTGATATTTTCTACTCAGCGCGGTATACGTAGACTAGGAGCCCATAAACCGTTGGATCTTTAAATAAAATAGTTTAGCAGTTTTCGCAACGCAAACGAATGGATTGATATTTAGAGAATTCATTCAGACACAGACAGGAAAGCAAAGTAATGCGGCGGGAGACCTGATACAGAGCGGACGTATCGCAAGTCGGAGTCCGTATGAAGCGATTGGCTCATCGTTTGGAACTAGAGCCTCGCTATTACCAGGCAATCAGAAGTTTGGAAGAGCTCTACCACATTGTTGCCACGGTCTGAGAGAATTTTGCACTGCTCATGAAATAACTAGTGGAATACCTTACTAAAATTACTTTATTCAATCAAGTTAAGTTGGAATAAATAAATAAGCCCATGCATTTAGTTAAACAGTTAAATGTTATAAAAAATACGATTTCTTACATTATTCAAGAAAATTATTCTAAATTACGTTTATGCAGCGTTGTAAATATTTAAAATAATCCTGTTTTTTCTGATTATTAAGATATTTTGAACTTAAACATTAAAAATGTTATAAAGGCATTAAAAGCTGTATTAGTATACAGTTTTTCTAATATTCTATTTTTAGATATAATTTGTAACGGCGGTTAACAATCGATCTCTAGTAAACAAAAACCTGTATTGTTATGAAAATGGTAACAAAACAATGCATAGTGTACGTGACGTGTGAGTGCTTACGGACTTTACCGTAAATTTCGCGCAAAACTACCGTTACCTAGCAACGCAGTAACCCAGCGACCGAACGGGCTGATGACGTAACTACATTCACCAGGACATTATGAGTTGGCAACACGTTAAATTTGCGCACATTGTTTGCTGGCAGGAATAATAAGTATTAATGATTTTGTCACTAGCTGTAGGGAGATAAGATAGCTTTTTAAATGAATTCGGTAGTGGTTAAGGATGATACAAGAGAGCTCTACGGGTGCGACAGTGACAGAGAATTGAATACAGAATATCAATGCAAGAAAAAGTTTTGTAGAGTCAAATAAATCTTATGCGTGTAGAGATGATTGATACATTTCTTTTATAAACAAAATAATTTGAAATAAAACAACTTTTACGGATAAGACTCGCGTATAATTTGGTGTTTGGCATATTAATTATTTAACCCGACGTTTCGATCACTTTACAGTGGCCGTGGTCACAGGGGACTGAAGATGACAGGTGTCCTCACAATCAAGTAATAATTAACTACCGTCATAATATTTGATATTTTAGGTGTTCCGATTATACGCGAGTCTTATCCGTAAAAGTTGTTTTATTTCAAATGTGTGAAAATATAGCGTGCAAATATAAGAAAACATTATAACAAAATAATTATTAAAAAATAAGTTTAGTTACGGCGAATATGTTTAATTTCGTATCCTAAACACTGGTATTCTATTCCATATACAATACACGTGCATTTGGAGGAAATAAGTAATCCATTGCTAACATTAGTATCATTAGTAGCAACCTAGAGTAGCAAATCACTTTTTGATATAAAAGTTGATTTGTTTAGACTTCTTTCAAAATATTAAGTTGTTCCGACATGGTATGCCTGACAAGAAATGTGGAATAATAGTCTAAACCAGTGGTGCCCAACTGGTATTCCAAGGACAATTTTTAACGCAGAGTTAATAAAAAAAATGATATATGAAAGAAATTACATATTACAATTACTCCACTTTTTATTATGTTAACATTTACTACACTTTAAACAGAATAGACCAGAACAGCAAAAAAAAACTAATGTGATACTTGGATGTCTGTAATTATTTAGTTAACGATTATTTAATTTATTTCACCAATATTGTTCGCAGGCGCCTAGAAAACAGGCCGCGAGCTACCAGTAGGCCTATTCCCTAACTTTTTTTGACAGTTGAAAGTGATGATCACCGAACTATTTACTAATACATTGCTGTTATCACAGGACAAGTGTCACAATAGCATTATAGTAAAGTAGTAATGGATAAGTAAATAGTTCGGTGATCATCACTTTGAACTGTCAAAAAAAGTTAGGGAATAGGCCTACAGTTGGGCACCGCTAGTTTATTTTATCGTCGGCACGTTTAGTTTTGACACATTACTTTGTGGTAAGAACAGTCAATCACAAAAAAAATCATAACATACCTACGTGTCGGCTGTCGCATCCAAAGTGTTAAGGAATGATTAATTAATTTTCAAAATTTGTTAATAGTAAGTAGCTGATTAAATACGTAAATATGAATGCTGTAGTTGTATTTGAATTAAAATGAATAATCAATTAGATTTTTGAGGATTTATGTGCCCGATATATGGCAATAGGCTCGCAACCTGTTACATGGGACCGAACATAATTGGCGAAGGGTGGGTGTTAATTCACCTCTGCCTACACTATATAGGCGTGATTTATGTATGTATGTATGTATGTATGTTTGAGGATTTGGGGGATACCTACGATAACACTACCGCATTGATCAAAGGTAGGCGGTCGCCTGGTATTGATGCTCCGAACGTACTCTTGCCACCTTCGGATGCACTCGGTAACATCCCGTTGATCGCCCCACACACCCTGTGTGTACGTAAAATAAACAGCGCCTACCAGGAGTCCAGCCTGCCGGCGCAAGTATTGCAAGCGTTAAACTTCATCATTACTAACAAAGCTGAAACTTAGAGGAGGTTGATTTTATTAGACACAAGGAGGAAGAAAATTATAACCATGGAATTTATGAATAATTTTTCTTCACTTTCTTTTGTAGACCTACACTAACATTTATACTGAAACTAAACTAACATAAAAACTTAACACTTTAATTATGTTTACAAATTAATTTAAGTTTTTTCTGACTGAAAACGATGACGATTAAAGTTCTTCTAAATAATAGTAGATTTTCCATCAAGTGCACAAAAGGCCGAGACTTTTAGCAGCCCGAGCCGAAGGCGACGGCTGATTGATAGTAATGTCGAGGATAAAAATGGTTTTGTGGACGTGTTAGAAACTCTGCTTTTCACTTCGATTGCGAGGAAATAAAACAGTAGTTTAATATAATATTTCTTAAAATTCAAACTAAAATTAGTACAGTTGTGAATACTAAGGTAAATTGTTTTTCCTTTGATATTAGGCTTGAGCTGCAGACCTATAGAGCCAAGTATTAAATGAATTTTGAAATAATATTTTTTTTAAATTAATTTAATAACCTACCGTACCTACTTGAATTAAAATTTTGATATCTTTTATGTCTTAAAAACACATTAGGCAAATAAATTAAAGTAAATATTATAAAATAACAAATTCTATCTCTGAATTTCTTATTGTGTTTGGCTGCATGGCTCATTTTCTTTGCCCTAATAAAGACACATTTATGAGTAGATACGTTAATGCTCTAGAGCACAAAATTCGATTTTGTGCAGATCCTGCACAAATAAGCACTTTCAGAGCATGAGAAGTGAAAAACTTTAAATTGTTGCTCTTTTAATATCATACATTTAATACATCAAAAAAAAGAAAACTTTTGTGCTTTCTACGAGACCACAGTCCAATGACATATTATTATTTGCTTGGCAACAACCATTTCAATAACTGTGACCAAACAGTGTTGACCCCGAACAATGACAAAGTGCTACTTACTTTGTATTAGGCAAACATAACGCTGCGAGACGTTAGCACTTACTTTGACTGCGTACATCAGTTTGCCATGGGCATAAGGCGGGGGCATTTTCGGGACAGCGACATTTTTTCCACTTTTTCTTAGTTTATATTCTTCTTTGCTGCAAACTTTGATGCAAGTGGGGTGGATGGGAAGTTCTGAAAGTTAAATTAAAATGATACAATAATCAAAACAATACAAATACAAAAATAATATAATATAATCGAAAGAATCAACGGTAAATAATTTCGTATTTCACAACGACTGACTGAGGAGTGTGAATCTATCAACACTATACACAGGTTCTTTTAATTACATAAAATAATGTAAAATTATTAATATGCTGAGCACTGAAAAACATTGATATGTGTCTGATGAAAATTGTTCTAACTATAATTTTCTGTTCAACCGACAGGCGCCTACGAAAATTGTGTGAGCCACGAAGAAACATTACATAATTTGTAACATTCACCAGGGCAGTAGGAGCTGAAAGTGGTGTGGCGAATAATAATACACCAACTTACAAGGTAATAGGTTCATTCAAGAGCAAGGGGAGGATACAAAATAATTGCCATCCTTGTCCTGCACGATACGCAATATGTAATGGGTCTCTGTCTGACACGTTCAACTACAAAATTTTTCGTGTATAGGTCTCTGTCTAGAGGTCTCTTTTTCTCTACAATAAGATTACATCCTGTAAAGGACATCCTCTACGTTTCATACATTTTTGGCTCAAATTAAAAAATGCGGCCAATAAAAAAAAGTGCTGTATTCTGACAAAACACGCCTTAGCATTTGTTAATATGGCACCAACCAGCACTTTTTTTTATTGGACAGCACTTTTGTTTTTGGACCAAAATGGAGGATGTCCTTTGGTTACTGGGTTTTTCATAATAAACATGTTATATTGACAAAAAAAGTGTATTGACAAAAAAAAATTGGATGGAAATGTGTTCTTAATTAATGATCCAAAATTTTTAACAATTTTCTTAAATATTATTTTCACTTCTCATGCTCTGAAAGTGCTTGTTAGTGCAGGATATAGGCTGCACAAAATCGAATTTTGTGCTCTAGAGCATTAACGTATCTAATCATAAAAGTATCTATATTAAGGCAAAGGAAATGAGCTATGCAGCCAAACTCAATAAGAAATTCAGACATAGAATTTGTTGTTTTTAATATTTACTTAAATTTATTTGCCTAATGTGTTTTTTAAGACTTAAAAGATATTAAAATTTTAATTCAAGTAGGTACGGTAAGTATTAAATTAATTTAAGAAAATTATTATTTAAAATTAATTTAATACTTGGCTGTATAGGTCTGCAGCCCAAGCCTAATATCAATGGGAAAAACAATTTCCTTTAGTATTCAATACTGTACTAATTTTAGTTTGAATTTTAAGAAATGTTCAGATAAATTACTGTTTTATTTCCTCGCAATCGAAGTGAAAAGCAGAGTTTCTAACTCGTCCACAAAACTATTTTTATCCTCGACATTACTATCAGCCCTCGCCTTCGGCTCGAGCTGCTAAAAGTCTCGGCATATTCGTTTTGTGCACTTGATGGAAAATCTACTATGAATTTTCCCAATAAAAACGTTACTGCCCATTCCTTATCACCACTGTTTCAACCCTTCGCCTTCTGCGACACCTGCGGCCGAGATTGGGGGTGGTGACCATAGTATGCTGCTGTACCGTCACCACAACACGGCCTTTATTTTAATATTTAAACATTACATTTTACTAGACAAGCATAAAACAGAGTAGTACTCAATAAAAACTTGGGTTCACTAACATTTGACTCGCGCTATCAGAGCCATCGTTTCTAAAATAGAATTTGCGTAAGATAAATAATGTACTCCCAGCACATAGCTACGTACGTATGTGCTATGCTATTAACCGCATGGAATGTGTGAAGCTGCGCATGAGTCATGTCCTGATAAATGTACCAGACCATCCTTCAGGCTCGTACTTGATGACCTAATAGTTTCCACAAGCATTGTAAACATTGTACCTAAATAGAATTTGGCATTTGATAGAGGGATGGTGTAGCTTTTCGCGTTAATTATCGGAAATTTTTTGTTCTTTGACACACTTCGCTCTATTCGTGGCACCCTACAAGGTTCTAAAGCAGCGAGACTCGCCTGAGGGGGGTGTCTGCTTTAGAAAATCACTCGAGGCAATGCAAGACTCAAGTCTCCATAGTTTTCGGCTACTACCCAAAAATCCAGTAGATGCTTCAAAGGCGTCTAGATTAAAAGCCTAGTTCTTTAAAAATAACGTGACAACGCTGTTTATGTAATTCTGGTATTTATTCATGAGTGTAATTGTACTTCATTTTTGTATATCATCATCCCACTACCCTGTTCCCAGTTTATCTAGGATCAGTATATTTCCACTTCCATTCATATCGGTCAGATGCCATCAAGCCCTTTTGATTCTTGTCATCCAGCACACCGGAAAGGTGCTAGTGATGAATGAATATAGATAGATGAAATGAACATGTAGAGACCGATGAACCAAGAAGTGATTGGGATGACAAAATTCTAATCTATACTGCTCAAGGTTTTGGCTATGTTTTTACAGCCGGCCACCTGCCTGACATCAATTCCCTTTATTTTTACTTCATATGTCATCATTATCATCATCACCAGCCCTTTAATGTCCCCACTGCTGGGACACAGGCCTCCCATATGGATGGATGAATATAGGGAGAATGGGCCATAACCCACCTAACGGTGGCCGGTGCCTAATGGGGATTGTTGGCTATTAACGACTGCAGATTCAGCCGGGAAAATCATCGGCTTAACGTGCCTTCCGGCGCACGGAGGAACTCGAGATAATAAGCCTTAGGGGACTTTGCTTAGTTTGCGCAATAGCAGGCCGAGCGCACTAACGGCGGGTTCCAATATTCTATGAACAGTTGAAGATAGACGTACTAGTTACTTAGCGAGTGACGTATTTATCGTAATATAACAAAAAATGCTAGGCTAGAAACTTTAGTAAGTTTAATTTTAATTGGCCGTGTGGTGACGGTAGAGTAAAATACAATTGTCTCAACCACAAATCTCTCCCGTGGGTGTCGTACAAGGCAACTAAGGTTAAATCAGTGATGACGCATAGGCAGCAGCGTTCCTCTTATACCACCTAGGAATGTACTGCGACTTTTGTGCCTAATAAATGGCAATAGGCTCGCCATCTATTACATGCGACCTAACATAATTGGCGAAACGTGGGTGCTAGTTCATCTCTGCCTACCCCTTCGGGGATATAGGCGTGATTTATGTATGTATGTACATTTGACTGTAGATAGAATATATAGTAGATTTTCCATCAAGTGCACAAAACGTATCATTTTTATCCGAGACTTTTAGCTGATATTAATGTCGAGGGTGAAAATGGTTTTGTGGACGAGTTAGAAACTCTGCTTTTCACTTCGATTGCGAGGAAATACAACAGTAATTTATCATAATATTTCTTGAAATTCAAACTAAAATTAGTACAGATAATGTTTTTCCCATTGATATGGCTTGGGCTGCAGACCTATACAGCCTAGTATTAAATATTTTTTTTATAATAATTTTCTTATATTAATTAATAAACCTTCTGTACTTGAATTTAAATTTTAATATCTATTATGTGTTAAAAAAAACACATAAGGCAAATAAATTAAAGTAAATATTATAAAAAAAAAACAAATTCCATCTCTGAACTTCTTATTGTATTTGGCTGCATGGCTCATTTTCTTTGCCTTAATATGGAAACATTTATGAGTAGATACGTAAATGCTCTAGAGCACAAAATTTGTGCAGCCTATATCCTGCCAAATAAGCACTTTCAGAGCATGAGAAGTGAAAAGAATATTACTGCGCTATCGAGATCTTTCTTCCTACTTCATATGTATAAACATTCTATTTAAATTGACTTTACGCGACTGATGGGAACGCACCCGGTATTTGACAGCAGTCAACCCGTTGAGCGGGGCTGCATTTCTCGTATATCTGCATGTCGGGCTTCGGGTACTTGACATGCTTCGCCAGGTTGATCGTCCGGCAGGCCTCGCACCTTATCCGGTCCGCTTTCAAGTTTTCACACATCACGGAAATTGTCACGAAATAACTTAAAATTTTCCGCACACTAGAATTTTGATTGCAAATGTTCGCGGGGTGCTTTGCTTGACACTTGACTGATTTCGAATGTCATAGTTTTTGACGTGTCAGCGGTCACAGTAGGTTTAATGCCAGTCTTTATTTTTATTCATCATCATCTTCATGAGGGCTTTAATGACCCGCCCTGTAGGGCACACGACTTCTGAAAAACGATGGAAGAATATATGATCTTCGGTATGGTGCCCATTAAGCTACTACCTGCCGCACTCAAAGACGTCAATTATCTTTAATGAGTATTTAATGTCAAAAATTTTCATTCAAATCTAGACCATAGACCCGGCAAGAATAGCAACTAGTTTTGAATTGTCATTTTTTGACGTTAAGTACGCATTAACGGTATTTGACGTCTCTGAGTGCGGCAGTCTGTGTTTTAACATTTTATTAACGACATATACGGAGTGGTAATGGCAGAGCAGAATACAATTACCATTGTCACCACTCCCGTGTCGTACAAGGCGACTAACTACCACACTCAGAGACGTCAATTAACGTTTATGAGTACTTTATACAAAAATATTACAATTCAAAACTAGTCCCTATTCTTGTCGGGGTATTAGGTCTAGATTTAAATGAACCTTTTTTGACATTAACTGCCGCACTCAGAGACGTCAATTAACTTTAATGAGTATTTAATGTCAAAAATTTTCATTCAAATCTAGACCATAGACCCGGCAAGAATAACGACTAGTTTTGAATTGTCATTTTTTGACGTTAAGTACTCATTAACGTTATTTGACGTCTCTGAGTGCGGCAGTAAGTACTTAGTTAATTGACGTCTCTGAGTGCGGCAGAAGAGTCAGAGATGAGTAGTTGGAAGCATCGTTCCTCTAACCAAAATATAACATAATAAATTAGCAAACCGTAGGTGTTAATTTATCTCTGCCTACCGCTTCAGGGATGAATAGGCGTGCTTTTTATATGTTTTTTTACATTATGTATTAACGACTGCAAATACCAAGGTAGAGACCGTATGCCTAAGGCCCTAATATACCTTCCGAACCAAGGCTCTACAATCCTATGTCCAAATATTTCATGACCTATAAAGTGCACTGGCCTCTGCACCATTGAGATAATTGAACGATGAGAATAAGCTCTTCATGGGAATCACATTTTTGTAGGCCATCTTTTCCCTATGTTTCCTGCATTTTCATATCTAGATAAAACATAGCCCACCAGATGAAAGCCGCCGAAAAACATTGCTTAGCTTTCTTTGTCAATCAAGTTTGGCTCCAGCTAATTTCCAAATGGACTACAAGAAGAACTTTTTCAGGTACTAGGGTATCAGGAATTAGTAGAAAGTTACAAGGCTACATAAGTGAAGCGGTAACGCTTGGTCAAAAAGCCGGTCTACATAGCCACCAAAGTAACAAATACCTAAACGAGTGTGAAGAGAAGGACATTAATAGGGAACAATCACATTGGTCGCGTATGGGCACTGCGGATGCGATAAGCCCACGCTTGCTATGTCCGCAGTTGCGCAACGGTAGGTGTTTCCGCGCCTTGACTATCCTAGATAACAATGGTTGCGAAACCTTGCCAAAATTCAGTGGCAAATCAAAGAGGGACGGTTTTCAATGCTTTCGGTTACTATGCCCATATTTCCCACAGTATTATCTATCACCGACATATTTCGCCTGTGTATGTTATATTGTTTAATATGTATTATACTAGTTAATCCGGCAAACGAGGTTTTGTCCTTGTCATCTAGGGGTACAAAAAAAAGCCTACGGCCTATTCTCAGACAAAAAATTATTATAAATCCGTAGAAAAATCCACTTCATCGAAATCCTTATTTAAGTAATCTACAATAAATCAATAAGGATTTTGAGCTTTTGTCATATATAAGAATCAAAACTGAGTATGACTTACCATGGCAGACGGTAATAAAAAAATTGGACATACAGAATACAACTATAAACATAATCGACTAGCAATTTTCAGCACACCTATACCAATATTATTAACAAATCAGCGTAGAAACGGAAGCTTGTGTCTTGGAAAAGGAAAAGTCACAGGTGAAAAGCTATGCTGCCTTGTCGATTTAATGACGTGTTTCATCTCTAATTATCGTTATTTGTGCAACACTACATTTAAGGCAATAAATATAATACAAATAAGTTGTATTCTATCCCTTAAAATATCTATGTTTCTATTTTTCTTAAAGTTCGGATAATAAAGTATGATCTACTCGTACCTTCGCCACACGGCAACTTTTCCTCTCTATCATCGCAAGTATATATTAATTTGTTAGCACATTAAAATCCGTTCTGACTCGAAGCTTTTCATAATAACTTTGAAACAAAACACGTCAATTTACGAGAGCTTTTGCCAAAGCTGCAAGAAACCCTTTACAACCTATTGATTTGACGAATAACAATAACTTGCCCGGAGTAAACGAAGAAATCGCAAGTGAAAAAGCTTCGCAAGTCCATTGAGTGGCGGTTTTCATGAATGGAAGTGGTGGGGCGACCGTGATGCCTGCGCCCGCGCTGGAGGCTCCGGGCTGCGTAGTGTGCCCGCACTCATAGCCGGCGCGCCTGCGTCACTGCACTGGCCAGTCGTGTGCGCGCGGGAAATTCAAAATTAGAACTTGATTTTTTAATTTTCAAAGACTTTTAATAAAAACTTTTCCTTCGACTGTGCTTGATCTTTTCTGTGGTGTTTGTGGTATTAGCGGATCGAGTGTGATTTGGCATGCCGCTGTAGAGATGGGTCTCTGTAACTTAAGGTGAGTACTTAAATAAGACAACTAAATTATTTTGAGTTTTGAATTAAGTTTAAGTTATTTAGAAGCCTAATTTTTTTAAGAAATACTGCTGCCCATATCCTGCTGTCAAAATTACACTATGCATACGTAACTGATATTGATATTATTACTGCGTTTATATACCGGCGTTTTCTCGCCTAGGATAAAATAATAAATAAACGGAATTTAAACTACTTATTTATTGTTTTAAAATAATAAATGTTATTATTTTCGGTAAATATAATTTATTTTGTCCGTTTTTTCAATTACTTGCTTTTTTAATACATTTTCTAGGAGCAGGATTTCACGTTAGATTTATGAAAACACTGAAAGTGATATAACTACTTTATTCAACTATGATATTTTTCTTAAATGGTAAACTTATTGATCTGAAAACTGTCTATTATTTTCGATTTCCGGTTTTATATTCGAAAATAATGAAACGAGAAAAATATACCTAGTAGAAAAATTAATAACTATCATGAGTACTTTATATTTTTTGATTTAGTAGCTATTATGAGATGCGACCTAAATTCTTTTTAAAAATTCTCAAAAATTTTTGATGCCTTCAAGGCATTAAAATATTTAAAAGTAATATTTTTATCCAGGCAAAATATAAAAGAGTTACATGTTCTTAAGAACTTTCCTTTCTTTTAAGCTCCTTAATGACTTGATAATTATTGTTCCCTTCGTTGCTAGCCTGCGTAAATGTATGTCGATAAGTTGACAGCTCGGTGTATACCAATAAGCATCTTTTTAAGCACCATGGTGGAGGGCCTAACCACCAACACCCAATATACCCAAAGTCGGTTAGTATTAACCAGAGTAGTCCCTATCACTTTCTTCGTTCATAGGGATCTCTACATGGCTTCTATAAATACGTTCATTCATCGCTTGTGATGAATAAAAAAAGTTACCAAAAAAAGCCACCTTTCCGACGTGATGGTTGATATAAATTAAGGGGGAGTGTATGGCTCGATTTCAATACTTTTATTCCGAGCCTAGAAGAAATATTAGTTCTAAGCTCGATCTAGTTTATTCGTGTACAATTCACGCAGTAGCATGATTGCAACTAATACTTCACTAGGCGCTAGTTTGAATTAAGATTGGCCGCGCTAAAAAGCACATTTCATATTACATAAAATATACTGTAATGTATGTAATGGAAGAGGAAATATACTGTACCGATCGTAGATCCTCGAACAAGAGAAGTTCGACGGCGCAGTTGTTTGTCGCGCTTGATCTATGATTGCGTAAACTAAGCAATGTTTTCTAATGCCGGTCATTGGATGGGTGACCAAAAACATATTATCAAGTGTTCTTGCGAGCATTAGAAGGCACGTTAAGCCGTTGGTCCCAGATGCATCTACACTCCAGTCGTTGATTCGTACTGGGTTAGCGTAGTGAGTTACGTTACGGCTCATTTTTATTCTTCCATCCATAGGGAAAGCCTATGCATGAGCAGTTGGAAATTGAGACATTGAAGGGCTATTGATGATAAAGGAAGATGATGAACTTAGAATTATCTCATTTTAAGAGTTATGTATGCCAAAGTACTACAAAATTTTACAATGATGCCCATATAAGTATATGGGCATCATTGTAAAATTTTGAGAAATTTACTTTCTTACTTCACCAATTTTCTGCAAAATTATGCGTATTTTTAATAACAACTGGAAATAGCAGATTACTTAATTAGGTTAGGTTTTTATTAAAGCTCAAATTACATTGCATCGGAACGGAATGGAAGCGCAATTTCATAACGAAAATGAACATAGAATCCCCATTATTATGCTAATTGTATAAGGTGCAAAGTATACCTACAGTAATTATACAGAATGCTAGACTTCTCCGGAAGACGGGAGAATTCTTTGAAAACCCTTATTTATGCCAAATTCCAGTTTCATTTTGTGCTAAAAACTTTCGAATACTTCACTGTAAGGATAAAATAGATAATTATTCTACTTTATACTATAATGAGCTACTATCTACTGCGACAGTCAATGAACTACATTATAATGAAGTCCCCTGAATGAGTTATTTATTTGACAGTTGAATCAGTTGAATGTCAAGAGTTCCGATTCCATACTAACATTGTATTTGTATATTATGGTAAACAATGATTTAGTAGCTTCTACCCGTCGTGGGAGCGTATTGAGTCACATACTCTCATACTTAAGTTTTAAAGTAATCTAACTGCCGCACTCAGAGACGACAATTAACTTTAATGAGTATTTAATGTCAAAAATCTTCATTCAAATCTAGAGCATAGACCCGGCAAGAAAAGAGACTAGTTTTGAATTGTCATTTTTTGACGTTATGTACTCATTATCGTTATTTGACGTCTCTGAGTGCGGCAGTAAGTATGTATTGCTTTGTGTTTACTAAGTTGGCAGACGTATTCGCGTATTGTAAAGCGCTACCTTTCTTTCTTTGTACGCATTTTTTGAATTAAATAGAAATTGACCTTCTTATTAGTCCTGTGTTCCTAGTATTGTTGTGTGAAAGTACAAAGCGGTGTCACAACTTACACGTATTTCCAAGAGTATTCATGAAAGTCAATAGCGGAAAGAAAACGTTCTCTGTACTCAGCGACTAATGCTGAAAGTTTTATGGTATCGATGTAACGTTTTGCTGATTATGTTTATGTGAGCACGTTGAGTTGGGCTGATTTCAGTGTAGTTCAACTACTTTTTAGGCTTTTTTGGTGTTAATGAAAACAAATGCTTTAAGAAACGTAAAAATTTAATAAACGTTTTTTTTAATTAAATAATAAACTCCAAACAATTGAAATTCCACATGTTTTATTACCTCAAAATCGTGCGTAAAGGTTACATACATTACAAGAAAATTTACGGGTAAACGACAGTACCAATTTTATACCCTAAAGGCCCTTTTATTATGGCGCGTATGAACGAGGTGTCAACGAACTCGGCCTTGCTCCACCCATGCAATGGAGGCTCAAAAATAATGCCACACCGGAGATAATTTCGCAAAATTACGCCGCTTGTTTTGAAAATTTCAAATATTTTCGCTTGAAGTTTCGCTTTAATTACTTTGAGACTGAATGTTTTTTCATTTTATTTATTTGCTTAGTATTTAATTTTGACTTCACTAACGAAACGATTAATTATGTGGAGTGAAATGTATTAATTTATTACCTACTTTAAACTGTATAAAAGTTTAAATTAGTTAAGTTACAATAATTATTCTCTCTAGATGCTATAAAATATTCTTGGCTCTATAAAATAGCCTCGTGGGTATATGGTACACATCTATTTGCCTAACTAAGCCATCGGAGAAAAATATAGGTGTGTTTATTCGTCTATAAAATATTTATTAACAAAGTGTAAAATTTCCTTTATTTTTGTGTATACATTTTTCGGAACTCCAAATAGATTAATCTCGGGGAAGCAAAGAAATACGCTGCGCGTGCTCAGATCAAAATCTCACGCAAATTGGTGAGCATGTCATGTCAGCCCCGAGAAAGGCCGACGGCAGACGAGCGGGAAGACTCGTAAATCTCGCCGCACACGAACTGGATCCCCGAGACATAAAAAAAAACAAAAAAAAAACAATAATAAAAGGCGAAGCGAGATTAAAACTAAGACTATTGTTCCTTTTACCTCGCGTCCTGCCGATTCAAGAGTGGAAATTCTCTTGGTTCATGCATAAATTCATTCCGGGTTTTGTGGCAAGAAGCGCGTATAATTAAACGCTTAGCTGATTTAGATAAGGGCGGAAAGCCTTTCTCCGAAAAGAAACTGGAACGTGAACCTTAATCATACAGGAGTAAAGATAGGTTTTGAATGCGGTTAGGCCGCGTTACTTTTTGCCGACGGTAGCGTTAGGACGTTGCGCACGCGATTCCTTGAAATTTCGCTTTCAATCTGGTGGGTTTGTTTGTGTTTTTGCGAGGTCCCGTTCGGTAATTTCGATTTGAGGCCTTTGTAATCCGTTCGGATAGTTTTTGTTGAATAACAAACGCAGTACCTAAGTAATTTTTAAACGTGTCTAATTTTTAAATCTGGTATTTCGTTGTAGTATTTGTAATTTTATGCATTTATTCGATAGACATGTTAGGATAATTTTTGATCAATGTAATACAAAAAATGGTATTACCAAAACAGAAACATACTGTTTTAGTAATACCATTTTTTGTATTAAATAATTATGAAGCTACAGGTTAAATACAGCGATAATGATGAAATAATATACAAAGAACCGTGTGCTGACGGTACAACTGAATAATAATATGTCACCAGAGTAACCAGCACCAATCGATAACTAGGCAAAGGGTTATTATGACCTTAAACCCGGTAGATGCGTAAAGGCCTCACGACCAACAGCCTAACTGCCGCACTCAGAGACGTCAAATAACGTTAATGAGTACTTAACGTCAAAAAATAACAATTCAAAACTAGTCGCTATTGCTTGCCGGGTCTATGGTCTAGATTTGAATGAAAATTTTGGAGATTAAATACTCATTTGAAATAAAACAACTTTTACGGATAAGACTCGCGTATAATTTGGTGTTTGGCATATTAATTATTTAACCCGACGTTTCGATCACTTTACAGTGGCCGTGGTCACGGGGGGACTGACCACGTGACCACGTGACCCTTTGCCTTCCCTAAAATATAGGGAGAATTAAAAAAAAAAGTTTACTATGACAGCGGTGAGTAATGGGCAGCAGTGATCCTCTCACACCACCTAGCAATATACATACTGCTATTACATGCACTTTCATACAGACAGAAATGTTATACATTTGTCTTGATAAATTTATGCTCCTTATTGAAAGTAATGATTATTATTCGGTGAAGCCTGAATGACTACTTCGTTTTGAATTAAAATTTGTTTAAAAACAGTTTGTTTGCTGGTTTTTTTCAAAGAGAAATGCCTGACACATATGTACCTGTTGATTTATTTTACAGTCTAGAAAATTGATTGTGCGAATATGCTGTAACAATAGAAACACAGCTCTATTTGCAAGTGATAATTTAATTTGGTACTGGTCTTTGGCTTTGTTTACTTCACCATCGTATTTATTCGAGCTTAGAATATATTTTGGTCACGTTCGAATGGCTTTAGCGAACATTGCTTAGTTTCATTATAATTAACCACGGCTGACGTACGAATTTATGTTCGTTATGAACAATTCACCATAGTGAGAATTATATATCAGGCTTCAAACTCGATTCTCAATTTAGCCAGATATTGTATTCTTGGCAACAAGACTACATTAATTAGGAAATTAATAAAACACGAAAAGCGACCGTAAAAAATCCGTCACGTGACCACGTGGCACGCGAGCAACAGAAGAATTTCATTGAATTTTTACACCGAATTATACTTATGTGTGAGTTTGAGCTGAGCACTAGTCTTAAACACTAACATACTTTCCTTGTAGTTATGTTGTCCTGGTAGTTTTAGGTACAAACACTGTCTAGTCTAGACAGCGCGGTGCGACGCCAGATCAGGTTTTCAGACTAGTCTAAAGTCTGGCTCAGACCGCTCGCTTCTAGGAATATTTAAGGATACTTGCGGAAATTACTTCTATATTTTAAACTTGCTGAATAAAATTCGTGTATAGGTTTCGCGAGTAAACAACTACACATTTAATTTTATATGTTTGACAATGTGGGAAAGTAAGTGTATTTGTGAATATTTGTGTGTATTTAGTCTGCGAATCTTTCTTCACAATACATACTTCAAATTTATTCAATATTTAACTTTTTGTTGTTGTTATAAGCTTAATATGGAGATGGTAAAGAGCTAAGAACTTTTGCAAATATGTGTTCAAAAATGTGAAGTTATTTTAAGTCCGAAAAATTCACTATAATCTATAATTTAATAGATCTTAAAGTTCAAAGATGTTTGAAAAAGCATACTTTAAAATTGTTGTTCTATTTGCGTTAGTTTATTACGAGATATTTGCTCTCCCAATTCTGACAACACTTATTAACTTATGGTTAGAAGTAACAGACGATTCCCACAAAACCGTTGAAGGTTATTTGGAGTCTGCTCGT
This sequence comes from Cataclysta lemnata, assembly GCA_963931975.1. NCBI lineage: Eukaryota > Metazoa > Arthropoda > Insecta > Lepidoptera > Crambidae > Cataclysta > Cataclysta lemnata. The sequence goes on from OZ008355.1 coordinate 11,136,446, forward strand.
ACGAGTAGGACGCCGGGAATGTAATTGTATAACATTCTTAAGTTGAAAAGTACGGTTTGAGAGTCGTTCTGATCTTACCAAGATACTGATAGCATTCGTCGTATAATGTCCTACGGCCTCGAGACAATGACCTTTGAGCCTCTAGTTTTGAGGTAATTAATATACACTGGAATAAAACTTGGAATTAACTTTAAGGAGTACTAAAAACTATAAGAAGACGAACATATTAATTTGTTTTTGGCGATTTAACCAATGAAAATAAAATCAGTTTCAAAAATATCTTAAATAAATAGTTATAGAAACCAAAAAAAATAAATGAGGAAATTTTGTAAGTATATAATAAGTCAAGTAGGAAAAAGAGGTTCTATTCCGTGAGGCGTAAGAAAATCATGTCACACCATCTGAAATTCGGCCCCGTCGGTGGGGAATTCTTTTTACCACGAAAATCAAAGATTTTGGTGGTTAGAAAAAGTTCGAAAAATTAACTAACCACCAAAATCTTTGTACTAATTTTTATAACATTTATTTAAAGTTGAAATTAAAATCTAATAGTACCACCAGAATCAATAATAGTACTACATTTAATTTTAATAATAAACGTCCAATAATAATAAATAATCGGAGTAGCACAACCCTAAAGTGCGTGGGCCATCAATGAAATGCGTGTTGCTTAAATCATTGAGGTCCTTACGTCTCGAAATGGAAACATGACTTTTAATGCTTTAGATGCAGGCTATATTAGCTTTGATGTCATCCAATTATCGGGTTATCACCACTCGTCCGTGTGGGTTTGAATAAAACGAGAGAGCTGCACGAAACTATTATTTATTTCGATCTTAAAGTGTTAGCTGTCCAGATTTTTTATTGAAATTCTACCTTAATTTTACTAAAAAAATCTACAATTTGAAATTTTTTAATTAGTCTGATGGATAAAAAATTATCCTTGATTATAACAACTTTATTTAGATATAATCAATTTAATGAACAGCCATTTAACAACTTATTAGGAACGTGAGTGCTAGTTAACTCAGCTCTGCATACCCCTTCGTGAATAAATAGGCGTGATTTAAGTGTGTAATAATTGTAAGTACATACTGTATATTTTCAGAGTTCATGTGGTTTCAATTCAACTCTTTCATACCAGGGATGTATAGCATTAGTGCAGTATGGCGTTTGCGCATTTCAGGTTCACAACGGAACTGAAGACAATACTTAAAAGCTGTTATTACGGTAGATGCTGAAGTCTAATGGCAATTGCTCGGGAGTTAGTGTTTGTTCGTCGGCACGCGGATGTACGCTTGTTCGTCTAAATATTCTGCAGAGGACGCACTGTGTGTCGTTAACGATGGCTTTTGCCAGGTCCGGATCCAAAGCGATAGTTTTGTAACCTTCTAAACAAAACCTGGAAGGTATTAAAAAAGAAAAAAAAAGTTGTAATAACATTTTAAAAAGTATCGAATTTATTTTTTAGTGTCGCTCTTTTTGACGAAAAAAAAAACAAATTAAATGTCACTTTTTTAATGTCATGCAAACCAGCCAGACGCAAATAGTACCTACAGCCAAAGAGATTTTATTACAAGTTTATACATACAATAAATTGTATTCTGCACTGCCGTCACCACACGGGAGCATTTTTAATATGCGCTTGTCAAATTAGTCTAAGTCCGTCTCAGGGCGGAGGCAGCTTTACGCAGACATGCTTGTTAGCGGTCTGGCTGGATTCCCGCCTTAACAGCTTGGATGCGGGCAGTAAAGTTGTAAATTCGAACGCACTTATTTTCGCTCGAGGGCGCCTTTGTAATAGTCCTCCCTCAGTCCTTTTACGGGATTGACTTTTATTTTATTTTAAGACAAAATTAACTCAGGCCAATAAAAGAGTAGAGCTAATTGAAGTAATTTAGGTTTTTGTCAGTGAATTTCGGCCGAATAATTTGGCGGGTTCGTAGTAAAATTTAGATAAATAAAATTCTGATTCGAATCGACTGTTCCTATCTCCGTGAAGGCTATTAAAATGTTAAAATTGCCTAAATGCTTTGTTGCCTATTGTCGAGGAAAAGGTTTAGAGACATTTCCAGGAATTCTCAAAGCTTAGATATTAGGTCATTCATTCCGATTGCATGTTGGCGGTACAGTTCAAAGCGGTGCCTCTATATTGCGTGATGAGCTCGGCACCTCATCAAGGTTTGCTTAGTACAATCAACAGCACGTCAGACTAATCAAAACTCAATCATTGAACTTTGTCAAATTTGTTGTTGCTCATTGTTTTTGTGATAATGTTTTTAAAAGCATGAGAAAATTGTTTACTGATCAGGTCAATCAAGAAAACATGGCATAGTGATTAGAATATAATCTTACCGTCTAGCCTAAAATAAGTAAGTAGCATAAGCACCTTATGGCCCAATATCCCTATATTCTTCCATCCATAGGGAAGGCCCGTGCCCCGGTGGACATTAAAGGGCTGGTGATGATGATGATGATGATGAAGCACCTTGCACATATGTACTAGATGTTGGACAAATTTTTTATATGCCTGATAAATAAATAATCCAATATATAAAAATCTCGTGTCACAGCGTTGTTACTATCGAACTGCTCCGAAACGGCTTGACCGATTTTTATGAAATTTTTTGTGTATATTTCGTAGGGCTGCGAATAAATAGGCTATTTTATTTTTGTTCTTCTAGGTATTAAATGCAAAACAACGTCAAATAACGTTAATGAGTACTTAATGTCAAAAAATGACAATTCAAAACTAGTCGCTATTTTTGCCCATTAAATTAATAAAAATTTTTTTTTACTCATTAAAGTTATTTGACGTCTCTGAGTGCGGCAGTAAGTATAAACATTAAACAACCACGAATCGAGCACAAATTCATCACAAACATTTGCACCTACCGAAGAATGACAAGAGGATTATCACCGACCTTATATTTAAAACGTCAGTAGGAAGGGCCCATTGCGAGAATAAACAAAATAGAGCAGTGCTAGGAGAGTGCACTCGCGAAGAATTTGACATGGGAACGGTGTGTCTATGGGCGCAGCCGGCCAGCACGTGTGCCGCCCAAGGGGGTGACATATGTACCTAAGGGCTGCCTGAGAAAGTAGATTGGAAATAGACAAGTACTGTATTTTGTTATTGTGGTCTGTGTATTGCGTAATAATTTTTAGTACAAGTCTTCAATTTCGTAATAGGAACGTACTGCATACATTTGTTGATGTGATTTGTGTATTGTGGGATTTTAGTAGAAGGCTTCTGTCTCGTTATAGGAAGAACGCGCTGCATTACGGTTTTATAAGGTTTTTAAGCCAAAAACTATATATTATTTATATTTAGTTGCAATTATTCCATAATCATTTTTGTTATTCTTAATTTTTTGAGATATTGCACAAGTACATGGATCAGTAATTAATAAATAAATATTTTCGTACACTCGCACAAAGTAAGTAGCACTTGTGTAAATAATACTATATGATAGATATATTTTTTAATATAGTGACAATCTTCTTTAATGATAATCTTCTAATCTAATATATAAAAATCTCGTGTCACAATGTTGTTAATGAACTCCTCCGAAACGACTTGAGCGATTGTTGTGAAACTTTTTGAGTATTTGTCTAAGAATATGTCGTAAAGATCTAAAGAATATGTAGAAAATTAAACATTGAATAAATGATAATAAAACTAAAAATTTGTAATATTGGTACACTTTCTGTCTCAAAGCACTTGGCGAAGTATTCTACCTTTAAATTAGTTGCCAAGACTAATTGTCAGCTAGTCGATAATATAATTTTCACTTCTCATGCTCTGAAAGTGCTTATTTGTGCAGGATATAGACTGCACAAAATCGAATTTTGTGCTCTAGAGCATTAACGTATCTACTCATAAATGTGTCTATATTCAGGCAAAGAAAATGAGCCATGCAGCCAAACACAATAAGAAATTCAGAGATAGAATTTGTTATTTTATTATTTACTTAAATTTATTTACCTAATGTGTTGTTTAAGACCTATAAGATATTAAAATTTTTATTCAAGTAGGTACGGTAGGTTATAAATAAATTTAAGAAAATTATTATTTCAAAATTAATTTAATACTTGGCTGTATAGGTCTGCAGCCCAAGCCTAATATCAATGGGAAAAACAATTTCCTTCAGTATTCAAAACGACTAATTTTAGTTAGAATTTTAAGAAATGTTATGATAAACTATTGTTTTATTTCCTCGCAATCGAAGTGAAAAGCAGAGTTTCCAACTCGTCCCACAAAACCATTTTTACTAAAAGTCTCGGACAAAAATGATTTGTTTTGTGCACTTGATGGAAAATCTGCTATGATAATATTCTCGTTATCTTTAACGATGTTCGAAAGGAGACGTCTCAATCGATGACCCTACCGGAGAGAACGAGTCAAGTCACCCGCAGAGTGCGCGCATGCGTTTGACTCGCCGCGCAGACACACTTTACGATCTTGTCTTCCTGAATTATACTACTCATAGTTCCTCGTGGACAGAAGTATTCGGTGTGCAGTAAAATAGAATATATTATGGAAATGAGGCAGCGCCGTTCAAATGAGACAAAGAAAGAAAGGCCTCAAAAGAGGACATCTACCTCTTACGTACTCAGAGACGTCAATTAACGTTAATGAGTCCTTAATACAAAAAAAAAATTCATATAAATTTAGATCATAGACTGGCAACAATAGCGAATAGTTAAAAATAGAGAAAAGCACGATCGGGAACCTTTAATTTGAAGTCATAGCGCAAAAATAGGTTTTCGACTATGTGAGCTTTCATGAAAACATGAGAACATCATCATCATAGTCGAATTCAATTATTACGCATTAATAGGGATAACTCAAAAAAAACTACTCGTATTATAATTGTCATTTTTTGACATAGTATCAAGCACTATGTCAAAAAATGACAATTCAAAACTAGTCGATAATCTTGCCGAGTCTATGGTCTAGATTTAGGCCCGAGTTCACAAAAACGTAAAACAACTGATTATTAGAATACACCGTCAGTTTTTGACACTTCGTCCATACGATAAAATGTCAAAAACAGACGGTTAAATATTAATCGCGTGTTTAAGTGTTAGTGAATTCGGGCATCGGGAATGTGGATTATTTAACAAGGGAATAAAGCATTGTGTTATGTTACGGGTATCTCAGGCGCAATGAAGGACCCTATGGGTTACAAATTAATATATCCCTAGGGATATAATAAAATTTAGTACAACATTATATCATTGTTTTGTACAGACCTAGAATTACTAACTTTAAGTTGAGGTTACCTGACCCAGAATACGTCATTTTTGAGCTGGTGGTATGAAAATGTTTTTTTTTTTGGTATTAAGTACTCATTATCGTTAATTGACGTCTCCGAGTGCGGAAGTAAGCTCTTTTGGGAACGCTTTTGTTGGTGCTTAACTCGCCACCTCTTAAACTTGACACCTCGCGAGATTATTTGCCTATGAATTTGACTGATTAACTTTTGTTCATTGTTTACTTTTGCAGTACCATATTTCAAAACAAGCTCTTAGATGTGTTTAACAACACTTTAATTCTCAAGTGTGTTATCCAGCTTCCTATTTTTCAATAAATATACTCAATACACTACGCGTACTCGTTTTACCTAACCGGCAGCCTTGTAAGGGACAAACTTTGAATATAAATAAACAGGCCCTTGGCTCCACATTTAGTAGACCGGTTGGTACGTGCTGAACTACAATACTAATTTTAAAGAACGTAAATTAATATGGACGGTAGAAGTGTCTTTCAATTTCGTCTTTTTTGTTATATTTCTAAAAGTGTCGTGAAGTGAAATATTTATTTTATTTAGAGAACTCTGGTTCTTTTGGAATAGTGTTTTGTGTGGCGTGTACTTTGTGGTCCTGCCTTGGACAATGCATTTTTATGTTAAAATTCTTCAAATTTTGTTACAATTTTTGACCTTTTTACTCTGCTGTAGGTAACCTTATAGCCTGTTAACTGTACCTACAGAAAATTAGATGCATTACGTTAACAAATTGTTAGTTTATTATTATTTTGTTATTATTTTATGATTTAAAAAGTTAGAAAAATTAATAGAAAGAAAATAAATCAGAAAAAATTAAAAGGACATAATTTTTCGCAATTCTAGGATACCTTGTTTCTTTAGATTTTTTTTTTAATTTTCATGTGTTCTTTAAACTTAGTACAGGCAGCCAATGCAGCCATAGAAACAGAATCTCTGTAACGCTTATGGCGGCGTAACATCGTAGATTGATGTGGACTTCTACATTATCGGCGATGTTTGTCGTAGCATACTCGGTGTAGCAGTGATAGCAGTTACCAAAAACATGCCAAATCGACTCGTTGCCCTAGGTGACTTTCTGTTATTTTCTAATCGCCTGGTACTTCCGTAGCATAACGGTGGACATTCTCCGATGGATTTTCAATTTGAAAGGGGGAAGAAGGAAGGACCGGTCTTCCTTTAATTCATTTTCTACTATCACGGAGCTCAGCATACTATTCAGAAAACAGAATCTAGAAGTAGGTAGTATCAATCCAAGTTAGTACCAGCGCCAACACCCACGCACATAATAAAGTAAGCATTTGTTCGTGTTAACTTATCACACTCTAAACGCCGTTACGTGATTGGTTACTGAAAATCGATATAAAAAGTACGAAACGTCATTCTTTAACTCTATTACACCACAAATAATGTTGACATGATGATAAGATTACGATAAAAATATGTATCACGCTTTGTTTCTCCTGCCTTGTTCCCAGTTTTTCTGGGGTCAGCGCAGTATGTTTCCTCTTCCAAAATCGGTCACAGACGTCATTAAGCCTTTCACTCCCTTTGATTCATAATCCATCACACTGGAAAGGTGCTAGTGATGAATGAATGTTAAAAGAGCCGGAAATGACCATGTCGAGAGCCCGATGAACGAAAAGAGTGATTGGGATGTCAGCATTCCAATCCATACTGATCAAGCTTTTGGATTAGGTTTTACCGCCTGCCTGACACCAACCCTCTCTGGGTATGTTGTTTTTTGTGGTTCGCCCTACACCATTCGGGTGCCCCAAGGCGTTTACAGGTGTACAACAGTAATCGCCCTTAGTCAAGGCACAAACCAAGCCAAAGCTCTATCCACATGTTTGAATTTGTGATGGCTTGCCTTGGTTTGGCAAGCGTGTGGATCCGGCACTAGATAAACGAAGCTCTCACAGAAAGCCGTGCGTCTAACATCGCTTTCGCTATCGTTTTGTTTGTACAGTCGTAAATTTTCGCGCCAAAGCAGCAATTCAGGTGTTCATATTGGCCGACGCTGTTGCTGCTCGCGTAATAATTCTCTCTTTAATGATACATTGGGTACTGGATCGCGGAAAACTCAAACAATGAGCTTCGCAATTATTAAGAACTTTGCTGTGTAGATTTAAAGTTGAAAATTAATTGAGATAATGTTAGACTAGCTGTTGAGAGGAGGAAGTCGGAACAAATTGATGTAGCTGGGCTGTTGCCGGGATTTATTTCAGTGCTTCAGCGAACAACGAAAACCACTCCGCTTTATAATAGCGTTTTAAATGACCTTTGTGATGCACACGAATGTTATTGTCACAGATCAAGTGACAATTTACAAGTGATCCGATACCTTTGGACTGTTATCTTAAATTACTACGAAGAAAGCAGTCTTAATAATTATGTACATAGTATTTATCATGGAGGTTGGTCACTATGGATCTCAACTGGACGCCGTCAAACGGAAAGGAGCCACAACACTAGACCCAAAAAATGAGTTTATATAATTTTATTCATACCAAATCATAAGAGTCCCCGTAAATGTATAGTTATTTTTTATTACTAAAATTTGCGTATACAGAAGTACCGGTTTTATAGTATATAAATATATTTAAATAAACATAAATAAATAAATAAAAATACGATTTATTCATATACGGTAACATTATAATAAACACTCATACATACATAATTCACGCCTATATCTCCGAAGGGGTAGGCAGAGCTGAACTAGCACCCACGCTTCGCCAATTATGCTAGGTCCCATGTAATAGGTGGCGAGCCTATTGCCATTTATCGGGCACAAAAGTCGCAGTTCTTTGCTAGGTGGTTACCTACCACCGTAAGAGGAACGTATAATAAACACTCATGAAACTCTTTTATTTGACACTAAATAAGTTCTTATTCTTATGCGCCGGTCTTTTATACCTACGAATTGATTACCTTTTTTTTTAATAAGTTTACATTTATTTACATAGTATTAATTAAATAAATGTATAATAATAAAATTATGACATGACGCGGAACATTAATTTTTGAATACCTTTGTAGTAGCAATTTTTCCAACATTTAAAAATAAAATAAGACAATCAACATTTTACAGCTCTGAATAGCTATGATGAGAATCAATATCGATGTCATGTATTTGTCGCAGCCAACTAGCTTAATTAGCCGTTCAATCAACAGCCTAGCATCTTCACTAATTCTATAGTAGCACAAATTACTGGCCTACACTAAATCGAACGCATGCAAACGGGCAAACAAAATACCTTCAAAGAAAACCTTGTTTGAGATAGAACGCGAACTTGTCCTAACATTATAATTTCAAATTTTTAAAACAATTATGTACATTGATAACTTTAGAACACGTGATAACTGACAGTTCCAAGGCGGCTGGCTCCGCTTGTAATAAACCTAAACCGACGCTTTAATGATCAAAACGCTTATCTGCACTTACATTAAGGGTTTAAGGCATTGCGGTGTTTAATGTCCATCTATAAATAAAATTAAATAGTGGTTTAAAGGGCAGCGATGGCCAATTATTTTTATCGCGCGCTCGAACGCTGTGTATCGCTGGGATACAATCTTCGTTCGTGGTCCTTGCAACTTATGCTGGCCTAGTACATTTTACACGGTATTTACAAGGTCCCTCGGGATATTCGTTGCTATGGTTACACCCTTCCTGTGTTTCTGAGCTACCTGTAACAAGCTAGTAGACTTCACGGCTGAACCAAAATCGACATTACATTGTTATATTAGAGTGCTGTTTAGCGTAAAACTATACCGTCTAACTCAGTTTCTCTTATGATATGCACCATCGCGCAGTAAGTATTAATTAATTACGCACAATCCTTTACAATCAAAAAGTTTTTATATAAACTTTTAATCTTTTCCGTGGATTTATTATTTAACTCCAGTCTCATGAGATCTGGGGTTTTAATACTCATTAAATTTTCGGCGCAGGGAAGGTAACAATGACTCGAGATAATATAATACTGCATTTTCTTACATCAATCTTCTCATCTTTATACGTTACGTATGTGCGAGAGTAAAAGGAAAAGCTAAGAAAAATTGCAAACTTAAGTCAATGTTAACTTGTAATTAACATTCGCAAACTGCCTTTCATTCGTATAATTACTGCTGACACAAAAGTTTATTGTTAAAATGAGACATCGTTTAGGTTTAACTTGGCATACATATAACAACAGACAACTACTTTCATTTTTTCACATAATATGCTTACATATTATCTGAAATAAACCAGGCATGGCAAATACAGGGAATTCTTTAAGGAACATGGATACATAATATTAATAATAATCATGAATGCTATTTTAATATATTTCCAGGTTTTCCAAGAATAACAAATTGTTATCCATAAAATCGCATTTTCACGCGCGCCAGTAAGGCTAGACCAGAGCGAGCGATTCCAGGAAAAAAATCATATTCGATTTTTAAATATTTTAGTTTAACGTCTTGTTTTCTTTTATTATTTTAACGATGATCCCGTTTCGTGTGCGTATACTGCCAGCGTTTTACTGCCATAGTTAGAAATTAGAACATCCATACGTAAGTATGTTAATTATTTCTAAAACCCAAAGAGGGTTCGTGTCAGGCAGGCGGCCGGTTGTAAAACCTTAGCCGAAACCTTGAGCAGTATGTATTGGAATGTTATCAACTTATCATCCCAATCACTCTCTCCGTTCATCAGTATGTCGACATGGTAATTTCCATATCTTTTCTGTATATTCATTCATCACTAGCACCATTTCGGTGTGATGGATGATATGAATCAAAAGGCTGAATGGCTTGATGACTTCTGATCGATATAAATAGAAGGAATCATATTACGTCGACCCCAGTAAAAATCGGAACAGGACAGGAATAAGATTAAATTATTTATAAAATCTAGAATAAATATTTCCATTTCGCTTTCATTCGAAAAAATATAAGTTTGTACGGGATAATAATAACATTAGGTTGGTGCATAAGTAGTAATTACTCTTTGATGATAAGTCAAATTACTTTATAAAGGATATGTTGTACGATACCTTAACTACCACTGCACTAAAATTATAACGATCCAAAGCTGTAAAAACTGGACAGGAGCGGTGTAGTTTCGCAACTTTAGTTGAATTAAGGATAGGATTTACACAATGTAATGGATTAATAAAGACGAAGAATATCGGGCGATTGTGAAAAATAGGGCACTATACTAAGAGCCTGTTTCACAATCGACGGGTAAGTTCTGGATAGCTAACTTGGCAGTTCAATTGACATAATTATATTTCATATTAGAAATATTACAACTTGGCAGATCATATGACAGTTGTAATATTTCTAATATGAAATAAAATTATGTCGATTGAACTGCCAGGTAAGCTATCCAGAACTTACACGTCGATTGAGAAACAGGCCCATAGTCTACTAAAGTATTCAGTATTAATGCGGTACGTATTTTATTTGAAACTTTAACCTCCTCAGTATAGTTATGATATCATGTATTTATAGATTATAAACGTATTTACTACATACTAAAATATCAGTTTTCTTTAGGAAACAAAAGCATGGCATAAACAGCAATTTGTTGAGATCTTTCGATTTTTAACGGCCGGCTTGATAGTGTGACATGATAAAGTGATAATAAAGATTATGTCACGCGGAAAGTATAATGCAGCAATGATAATAATTTTAATCAACTCGGCAGATTGTCAGTTTTTGTCTCGCTTCACTAGGCTCGCGTACCGCGTTTGTTCTGCTCTGGCTATCAGCAAAACTTTTTAACTTCTCTCTTCGAAACGTCTGATGTCCCATCCCCCTCGCACACGCCGGTGTTGCTGCCGCCTCCTCGGCTGTTCTAGGAGCCTGGTAGTTGCCGGGCGTTGGAGCACCGCACGCCCGCACCGCGCACACATGCGCAATGGGGCCGCGTCCATACACCAATCCTATGCATCCAATTCACACATGCCCAGTTCGCCTCAAACACAAACAATGAAAGCCAGAACCCACGGTTACTCAACAGTTCACAGAAACAGCAATACCTACTAGACAATGTGCCGAAAAACAGTTTGCAAAGTAATTGCTCAGAGATTTGTTTGTAATTCCAACGAAACTTTATATTACATGCTAAATAAAAATCACGTTACAACCTAGTGCTTAATAAATAATAATCTTAAAAAATTATGGGTGTGAGGTGTCTATTAATGAATTGAACGAATACATACATACATACATTAATCACGCCTATATCCCCGAAGGGGTAGGCAGAGGTGGATTAACACCCACTTTTCGCCAAATAAGTTAGGTCCCATGTAATAGGTGACGGCGAGCCTATTGCCACATATCGGGCACAAAAGTCGCAGTAGATTGCTAGGTATAAGAGAAACGCTGCTGCCCATTCCTCACCACTGTTTTATCCTTAGTCGCCTTGTATGATACCCACAGGAGAGCTTTGGGGTGGTGACAATAATAATTGTATTCTACTCTGCCGTCACCACACGAACGAATGACTTCAATTAACTTCTGTTTTATTATTTGCGGTTTTAAAGCTAAATTCATGAAAAGAGAATAATAATATTATGCACCAAATTATATTTTGAACAAAACGTTCAAAAAGAGTTTTTAATTTCACTGAAAGAGGTTCACCACAAAATATAACAAAAACTTGCCGGGTCACACATAAATCATTTCAAAAACCATTCAAACAAACACTGCAAAAAATGTCGTTCAAAGGAACAAAAACGCTCCCGTTAAGGGGAGCTGGTTTTGTGGTTTTCTTGATGAATTTTATTATTATAGATTGAACACTCGGAGTATATAGGACTCTGAGATTGAACAGCATATTAGTGACAGTTTATGCGGTATATGGTTTACTGTATCATTACCACAACATTGCTATCGCTAGTAACAAGTTAAAATTCATCCTTCGTCTCGGAAAACTCTTTGCATTTGCCCGAATTAAGCTTTGCTAGGGTCAATTTTCGGGCGAGTCCTTAAACAATTTTCATTACATCATTGGTAGTTAGTAGTTAATAATAATAGTAAGACATTTTTTCGAAGCTTCTTAATTAACAGCAATGCTTAAAAAACGTCATGTTCTTTTAGAAGGGTTCTGTGAAAGATATTGAAGCAAATTTTACTACAAAGAACGCCCCTTCCAGTTTATGACGACAAACCTACGATAAGACGGCGACTGAAATGCATTCATTTGTGTTGTCACGCACGCTTAACTCTGAGCGGCTTATGCGATCCTAGTACCGTTTGGTGACAGTTTTCGTAGCGGAGATGATAAATGGGACAGTTTTTTTTTAATTGGGCACTTTACACGCTGCTGTATGTTTTTAAATCGTTTTGCTAACCAAGTCGATCCAAGAATCGCTGAAGTTGCTTTGTGTTTAGGTAACTCTACAGTAGAGATTTGTCTATAGGGAAGTTTAGGGATCATTACTTTCTCTCCTCTTTCTCACTTCTCTCGTTGTTATTTTCTTCAGCATTTACCGAATATTTTTTGTTTTTTTCTGGAATAAATTTGATAAAGTGTGATAATATTATTTCATAATAATAATATTATCACACCTCAGTAAAGAAATGTAACTTGAATATGTATCATTTTAAGGTGTAGTTTGTTCTACAATTTCCAATATTTATTTACATGAATTATAAAAAAAGTGAATTTATTCTGTAACAGTAATACAAAGCAAAATTGTATCGTCAATAATTTTTACATCGTTAATATTATTAGCATGCTTTAAAGCCATTATTTTACTGTTAGACCGTCACGACGTCGAGTTGAGTCACATCCTCAACGCTGGACAAGGATCAATTATTTTAAAACTTTGTGACGAACCGTACCAAAACAAGACGGCTATTGTTCTAACCTTGTATGGATTTCCGACGCACAAAAAAAAGTCAGTTCAATTTAATTAATTATAACTATAAACTTAATTGTTTTCTATAAGAAAAACTAATATTCAAAATCTGCTTAAATATTTGTGTAAGAAATAGTTTTACAATTATAAAAAGTGATTTATTTAATTTGAAAATTTAATTGTGCCGAACAAATTAAGAAAAAGTAAATTTTCTTCTGATTTAATATTGTAGGTGTCGTAAATTAGAATTAAAAAAAAAACGTAATATCTTAACAGACGAGATTTTATGTAACCAATTTACTAGTATTTGTTTATTTTTAACATTTAATTCAAATAGACAGACTTACTGCCGCACTCAGAGACGTCATTTAACTTTAATGAGTATTTAATGTCAAAAATGTTCATTCAAATCAAGACCATAGACCCGGCAAGAATAGAGACTAGTTTTGAATTGTCATTTTTTGGCGTTAAGTACTCATTAACGTTATTTGACGTCTCTGAGTGCGGCAGATAGACAGTGAAATAATCGACACAACAGGTTAAATAACATGAGAGTAAAGATCTAATTACACGGGAGTTAAGTAAAATAGTTCTATTTGATTTTTAATTGAACATTATATAGATAGAAAAATGACATCAAAAGAGGTTTGTTTCTTCTATGCTATTATGATAAGAGTCATCCGATATTCTAAATTTTTATACAGGCGCATAAATAAAATTCTTTGAAATTATTTAATTTCATACATTTTTCTGTCACGATCCTTATAATATCAAACTATCTTTCCGTGCTCTAGAAATCCGTTTTCTAAATTGCTGAATCATCACAATTGCTACAGTCTGTCCGCCTAAGAACTAGAGTTAGATAAATAAATACGCATGCCTTTTATGATGTTTTTGGGACTGCCGGTAGTGGGTCTGTTTTGACAGATGCTCGTTACGTCTACGGCTCCAAGTTAAAATCAGCGAAACTGTGTCACGTTTTGAAGATCATAGAATAATGTAAATTTTGGGAACTAAATTATTATGACTGCTAAGAATATGAAATTCTAGTATTGTCAAAATCATGAGCTGAAAATATTTTGTCAAAATATATGCCAGTAACCACATATATCTCGCCACTAATGTAAATAAGGTCTTAATTAACATTTTAATAACGTAATGAATCAAAGTCTGATCAATGTTTTAAGTAAATCACGCTTTCTAAAGACATTTAGCGAAATACATACTGTTAAATATTGCAACTCATACAAAGGGCTAACGTAATCACAGATAGATTTAGATTCTAACTAACAAAATAAAGTTTTGATTAAAAATACAAAAGATTTTAATAAAAAAATATTATCACATATTTCAAATCATAAATAATAGTATCTACAGCGATTTTCGTGCACGAATAAAACATATATTTCAACGAACATCTGCTTCAAATCGTAAAATACAAAGATTTCAAGCTAACTTGTTATAAGGAAATGAATAAAATTGCTGTACACCCAATTCTTCGCACCCTGCATTACCGGGAATTTTGCTCAGTTAGTTTTATAACGAAAATGTTACTCCATTGAAGCAGCACTTCCTCCGCCAGTCCGGTAATGGATACGGAAGAGATGGCTCGTATTTTGGAACGCGATTAGACAATATATACAAATATAGTTACATTGGCGCCTGCAGCTAATATATCACGGGTGCAAGAACAACAAATGTGCATGAGGTGCAATAAAAATAGAACCGATAACTATACGAACATTAATATTTTTAAGACCACATCAGGGCAACTTTGAAAGTAGCGCCAGTGACTGAGAGACTGTAGAGTAATAGACTTAGATGGTTTGATCATGTTATGCGAAGAGATGAAAGCTATGTTGGCAGAATAATGTTAGGTGTAAACGTGGAAGGATGTAAAAGCAGAGGAAGACCAAAGAAGAGATGGATGGATTGAGTAAAGGAGGATATGATAGCGAGAGGAGTGCATCAGAAAGTGGTGAAGGAAAGAGAGGAGTAGAAAAATAAAACATGTTGTGCCGCCCCGCCTAGAGCGGGAATAAGGAGATTTTTAAGACCACATTTTACTGGTACAATCTTAGTGATGCTTTTAGTTTAGTTTGTGAATTATTTAAAGAATCGACTGTGGAGTATTCGATATCGCAAGCTATAGACATCGTTTATCGATTTGAAATGGTAAACAATCGTCTTTTATTTTAATTAGTTTGACGGATGTCCGACAGGCGATTGGCGACATGTTTCATTAAACGAGTATGTACAGCAACAGCAAGTAAGGCCTAGGACCCAATAGATATAAGTCATATATCGTTAGAAAGGTATGTACTCTTGTTGTCCGATCGGAGTACGCGTACCTTGAATATGAAATCATTTTTGATTACATCTCTAAGTATTTTTGTTATATCCGTCAAACGTCGTAATTCGTCCATACATTAATTCTATACCTTTAATTTAAGACCTAAATCATTAAAATCAGTTCAGCCGTTTGACGAATATAACAAAAATACTTAGATAGTTTGAGATCAATAGATCTCTCCAGTATTATAGCGCAGGTATGTGATATAAAAATCAAGATGGCGACCGTGAGTTGCATACAAAAAACACATATTTATAAGCCGATATCTCGAATCGGACAACAATTCGAAATGTGACCCCATAATAACTTCTTTCCCTCTAAAAAGGACATATCAATTGCTATAAGATTCAAGTCTATTCGTCAGTAGACCAAAATGCCCATACCCCTTTAATTGATAAAAGAGAGCATTTACTGTCCCAGTTTTAGGGGTTTGAAAATTTTACACTTTCACTTTATTGGTTTCATAATAAATAAATGTTTTTGAATATTATATAACTTCTATTCTATTTTTCATATTATGATATTTTGGTTGTAGCACCGTGGTTGCAAACAGACGTGTCAAATCGCGCGTAATACTTATAGGTGAAGTAATTTACGTCACGTCACGCCATATGCGGAAAGATACGCTTATTCCGCTACTAAAATCATTATCAGTTATACCGTCACATTGAGCGTCATTTGCACAAATAAATTTATTTTTTTCAATTTGACATGTTAGACTAAATAAATGAATCTAAGTACCGCTTGATTAAAAAGAGACCATATTAAATATTGATGTCAATTTAAATATCGTGTGTTGTATAAACGATTCGGGTTAAAAGGACCAAATCATTAGCTTACAATGCAATGTTATCGCTGAGTAATACAAACAATTTAGATACAATTCAAAACCATTGCTACTTAGTCTGAACGAGATGCATGGATGACTCTGTAACCTATTTCTTATGTCCTGGTAGTTTATTCAGCATAACACTAACAAATAGAACGTCTGCCATCCTAGTTAAGGAATTAAATTAGTAGCAGTCAGTCACACATTGTACACAAATAAATGGGCCAAATGTGTTTTCGGCTGTTCTCACGGTTCGCTCCTGCAAGTGTTTGCAAGGTTAGCTGCAATTGTATAGTAACGTAATAAGATCTCTGAAAAAAAATACAGAGTTATTTTTGAAAACGTTAACAATGGTATCAATTTAAATGGTATTGATCCATTTTTGGCCAAGTAAATCTGAAAAATTTTTTCACATCATTCATTTCTTCCATTCTGGAGCTGTCCTCTCCCTCTATACATTCATTCATTCAGCCGAGAGACACCCACTGTTGGGCCTCCCTCATGGATCTCCAAGCCGATCGCTCCTGCCCGCATCCCGTTTAACGTTAATTCTCGTTTCTTTTTATCATTATTTTTATAAAGATAACGACATCAGAGACATTTTAAAATGTCCTAATGCGGGAAACGAACCCACGTATTCCACAAACCGGGCGCCTGCCTATACCATTCGACCAATCAAGACATTAATTAACTTCCCAAAAATTTTCTTACCTTTCAACTTCACGTTGTAAGCTACAGGGTACCATCAACTACCCTCGCAATGTAGAATTAAATTTATCTCACACCTGACCATAAAGGGGACTTTTCCGCCCGCTATGCGCACGGAAAATCCCACTTCCCGGTCAGGGGATGACAAAACTATGATCTTACCTCGGGCGATAAAAAAAAAAGCACCAGATTGCATATTTATCGCCCTAGGGTGTCAAATACTTGCGATCGAGTCATTCTTTGTTTTATGGCCCTTGGTATATAATTTACTATTCTAACATCCTAAGCATGTATGCAAATTCAGTGCATTGGAACATTTTTAATAATGTTCAAATGATAATTATGTTATTTTTATTGAGTAATATTGATAAAAGAAAAGTTATCGACATGGCAACCAGTTACGTAATGTAACTCTTTAAGTTCACCACAAGAATTAAACCACAAGACAGTTTTAACGCAAGATAGAGCTTATTTTAAATAATTACATCACAGCTGTTACCAAGGAAACTTAACATTGGAACAAATGTTTGCATTTAGTCTAGACTAATTAATTACATAATATTAACATCTGAGTCTAGGGATAAAATAATCTCTATCTTAATATGATTAGGTTAGGTTTTTCACGGTGCTTAGCAAAATTTTTCATGTATGAGGGAAATGTATGAATTTTTTATACAAGACCATACACTGGATTGAGTTAAAGATGATCAACATCTCAAGAGATCTAGAGCAAAAGATAATATTTTTTAAATAATAAACCTACATACAAGTTAAATGTATAATAATAATTAAACTTAAAAATATGGCACAATATTGCAAGTTGACGGACCAGTGCGTCCCATGGAATTTACCATTATATCAAGCAACCCAGTAGAATTCAGGAAGCTCTACCTGGTTACCCATTGGCTTGGAAACACCACTACAGGCCGGTTATAATCGCAACGGTCCGAAATGCGATACCCACCCTGTTCCACATAAGTTTTGCGTTCCTGGTAACCGTAGCTGATTATGAATATTGGTGACAGTAGGTTATCTCTTGTCCTATCTTACAATATACCATTTTGGGGTCTCGCTTATGTTGTCAAGGATGATGTCACAAGAGGATTATATTTTATATGAATAAACATTTTTATATGTTTGAATAATTAGATAAAGATAATCACCCATTTCCTATACTCTAACCCCATTCTTCATAATAACAAAATCTAGTTTTAAAACACGGCAAATCATTGACCCGCCTCTTTTCATCACACAGTAAACATAGTTTGACAGTAAGAGTCAAAGGAATATTCAAGTTAAAACGGAACTAAAATACTTAAATAGATTTTATGAACAACCCCCTATTCATAAAATTAGTTATTAAATTATCAAAGTTAATTATTAAAATTAATTCGTGAACCGCAGCCAAAGACGTTCTAAATTATCATTTTCAAAACTGCCTATGTAGCGAGCGTGCTGAAGTAAATTTCAACTCTATGCTCATAGAGTTAAATGCGCGACCACAGGAGATATTTAATACAGCATCTATGCTTAGCCCAAACGATGCCTGCACTAATCCCTTCCTCGAATTAAGGCGTTTTTTCACTGTCGCATCTTAATGACCGTTGACGACTCTGCGCCTGCGCTGATGCACTTTTAAAAACGCCCGCGCTTCGAGTCAGGGTTGCCGTTAAATTTATTTTTAAACGTTCCCAAATAGATTTATCTCTGATGACAGTAGATTTTGTGATAAGCATTTTAATTATTTTAGATAATGTGTAACAAAATATAATCAAGAATATTTATTAATATTAAGCCGGGACTAACTCCCGGCTGCCAACGTGGTGTGTTATGATATGATCCATTGTCCATTCATTCTGCCATCCATTTGGGTGGCCTGTGTATTGAGAGAAACAGACCGTGCCGTGTGGTGACGGCAGAGCAGAATACAATTGTCACAAGTAGACACTACTTCCATTTCTACTCCACGTCTACTACCATTCTCTCGTGGGTTAAAACAGCAATGAGTAATGGGCAGCAGCGGCCTCTTATACCTTGCATTCATTGTACTGCGATTTCCGTGCCCGATAAATGGCAATGGGCTCGCCGCCTATTACATGGGACTTAACCTAATAGGTGAAACATGGGTGTTGATTTACCTCTGCCTACCCCTCGAGGATATAGGCGTTATTTATGTATGTAAGGAGGGACAAGCAAAAAACTTTCTTCATTAATATAATTAAAATAATAGCTGGATGAGCAGCCCTTATACTATGAAGTTTCTCACGATAAAGCTTAAGTCACTATCAGGGACCGGAGACGGACTGCGTTTTGAAACATTAATGACAAAATAAACGCTCCTACTGTTGGAAAGATAACTCGTTGGTTTAATTGTTTTTGAGCCTTTCCTAGGCATATTGGAGGGAAATTGAATTTGAAAAATAAATAATAGATTTTTTTTCCTTTCATGCTGTTCTGGGATAGCGTAGAATGTGCTAGCTCCGACTCACTCTAGAGGGTGTCAACTTATTTGCAAGAGAATAAAAAAGGGACATACAATAAAAGTAGGCAGAGGTGAAATAACACTTTTCACCATTTCTGTTAGGTCCCATAATAGGTGGCGAGCCTATTCCAATTTATCGGGCACGAAAATCGTAATACATTATTAGGATATGGTTAGGTTATTGCCAATTTCTCGTCACTATTTTAACCCTTAGTCGCCTTGAAACCGGCGGGAGAGATTTGTGGTGGTGACAATAGGGGATTGGACAATTTTTCAGAAAGTATTTTAAATAAATCTTCATAATAACTTATTCCACTAAAAAATAAAATTGTATGTATTTATAGTCTATAGAATATATTGTTGATAATTCATATTCATTCATGCCTATCAGATGAATTTCATCGATCCCTGTGATAGAACCAGCAAACAGTCCACAGGGGATAAGGAAACCAGACAGAATTCTTGGAATGTGTCTCTAATTAAATTAGTAAATTAAATATCCTTAGAACAGATAACGACCCGACCCGAGAACACGCCCCTGTCTATAGTGATGGGTATAAGGGTTGTTTATCGAGTGAATATTAATTATGGAAATTCTATTTTTGAATGTGCTGTACAAATATAGGTGATTTACTGGTTATAGCTAAATTTTCCTGTTCCTCCATCCTCCATCTCCAACACATTCCTAAAATTATAATATTATTTCAGTGTTAGTAAACAAAGTGTGTACAGATTATCTTTTAATTCAAATGCATTTCTCTTTAAGCTAACCTAATTAATATATGACTTTGATTTTATTATTTTCATTGTAATCAGATCACATGGCAACCTACACCCGCCCTTAATTGACACCCTTGTAGGAAACACATGCGGGGTTATAATGTTTGACATAACATCTTGTGAGCGTTCATACCGTGCTCACATAAAGTAAAATGTGACTATAGTTGGAATAAAAATATGTTAATTTAATTTAATTCAACAATATTTTTTACTTTTTAACTCTATTTAATCTGTAGTTAGTTTAAAATGCAATTCTGTGGAATTAATATAGAATTTGTTTAAAGTACTTAAAATAATCTCATTACGAAAATAATGTTTGTGTAGTTTTTCAGTTAAAACATTATTAATACGATATAGGTAAAGTAAATTAGGAGCAAAATTTAGGCAAATATTTTATTAAGAAAAAGTCGATATTTAATCAATTTTTGACAGATGACGGCACTGGTTGCCCTTTCGCCGGCTCGTATATTTTTTGCGAAGGACTCGTTTCCGTACAAATTATACCGCCTTGTAAACACAGGAATCTGAGCACACGAGATTGTATCATAATCTAATATTGACACGACTCACGTTTTATTGGAATTTTCTTGAGCTGATAAAATTGAAAGGCTGATTTTTTTACTGTCAAAATATTCGCCATGGTAATGAGTTTTAACGGCCTCTAAGAAGGAACTAATATATTTTTAATATATTTCATGCAATTCGAATTGAAATACTTTAACAAAGTCTTGTGTGGCAACTGCAGACGAAAAGACAAATCGTCACCATCCCTTATCTTTTCCGCAGGTCATACATACAAGACGACTAAGAACTACATAATAATATACATATACAGCGGATCTGGCAGCAGTATTCCTGTCAACACTTTCCAATTCTACTCTTAGGGCCTGTTTCACAATCGACGGGTAAGTTCTGGTTAGCTCACTTGGCCGTTCAATTGACATATATTTCATAATATAACTGTCTGCCAAGTAAGCTACCCAGAACTTACCCGTCGATTGTGAAACAGGCCCTTAGTGAACACTTGTTTCAACATGGGCGGAATAGAAGGTTTGATGACTCGCCGAGATTTCACCATTTCAAAGCTCCGGTATAGAGATGCTGTAAAGGAAGCCAGGCCAAACATAGGTATTTTAAACAGTTCAAATCTACCTTCGTCTTCGGGGGTTAACAGGCGTAATTTGCGTATATATGATTTACTTACTATATTATTTCAATTTAGGTTCTATATACAACACGAACAAAATGCATAATGTAATTGTAAAAAAATAAAAATGTTCGCCAGCCAATTTACAGTCTGTAATAAAAACAGATTAAAAACAAGTAAAATCGTGAGGTTCTGCACTTAGGGCTGGCCACATTAATCGACCTATTAAGGCAGGCAGCGTGTAATGGATCAAAATCATTATTCGAACATATCGATAAAATTAGTATGAACTCTTCCTGCTCTATTGCGCAATATTGTGAGAGTTTATACTTTGTATCGATATGTCGGCATTTATCCAGTATCTAATCATAAACGCATACATTTAAATTACGACTTGGAGTTCATTCAAATAAAATAAAAAAACATAATATAAAAACTTTTATGTAAGTACGTAGCATAATTTATTGTACTATAATTCTGTAATTCAGTTTTCAACACCCACTTTCACAGTCTATAAAATCATTAGACAGTATTCCCTAAGAGGGTTGGTGTCATGTAGGGCGGTCTGCCATACTAATTTAACCTTGTGTCAAGTTAACAGTGTGTCAAGAGACATACTGCGCCGATCAAAAACTATTTGAGAGCAGATTATTCAGTAATATTGAAGGAATTAAAGGCGTTCTTACTAGGTTATTCTGATAAATCTAGTTAGTATAATTTTTATGGGAAGATTAGCCTATGGGAAAAATAGTTTATTAATAAATTTATTGCACTATTAGAAATTTAAATACTTTACGAGCGGTAAGATCGTTTCCGACCTATATTGTGGAAATTATAAACACCGTATCCGGGTATTTATAAATACAAACGCATGTTAAGAAATGCCAGAATTTACTGGAAGATGGTAGACAGATATTATTCTATGTAACTAAACAGTGAGGTGAAACTATTCGGCAATTCATGACTCTACTTTAAGGATGCCAGCTGGTCTATACCGGTGGTAGAGAAAGGAACACGCTGGAATTCTAATTTAGGTAAAAGCTTTAACCCCGGATTACCTCTTACGCCATTTTGCCTTGTACGACTAGTCTTACTATACATATAAGTGGAGAAATAAATAATTTTTGGTATAGCCAAGGTTAGTATCACTTAATTTTACCTATAAACTTGTACAAAGTTTAGATTTACATAATATTTACACAAATCACGCCTATTTATCCCCGAAGGGGTAGGCAGGGGGTGAATCAACACCCACATTTGTGGGACGTGAAATAATGTAAGGTCTCATGTCAAAGGGGCGAGCCTATTGCCATCTATAGGACACGTAAATCGCAGTATATTGCTAGGTTTTGTAAGATGAACGCTGCTGCCCATTTTATAGTCGCCTTGTACGAACGACTGTACTGCCTGCGGGAGAGATTTAGCAAATACAAATTAAAACAAAATGTTTCGTTCAATAGAAAATATTCAAACATGGTTACAAATTTGCAATTATTATAACCGCGTGTTACAATAATTTCATCGCATCTCAAAAAAACGTTATACGTTAAGGAAAAAAAAAATTCAAACTGTTATTTTATAACTAAACTATGTTTATAATGGACAAACTGTTTAAAGTATTTAAATTAGATTTGAAAATAAATTCGTCTTGCTTGGCTGTGCTTTCTATCTTGTCCGAATATTTTCTTTCATCGACAATAGCATGCGTACATTATGGTTAGGAGGAAATCAGCTTTAAAACTTAATCTTATACTCAAAGACCTAAAGTATAAAAAAAACCGGCAAACCTTTGTGTGTGAACTATTTCGAATTAGCTATTTTATAACGATAATAGGGTGGTAATTAACGATGAAATATTTATAATACAAAACCATATTAGGACCTGGATCACAGTGTCGGTGAAAGCGAGGGATAAAAGAAAAATGCATGTAGCGAAAATGAGAATGATGAGATGGATGTGTGGGGTGACTAGGAAATACAGGATTAGAAATTAGCACGTTAGTGGAAGTCTGAAAGTAGCGCCGATGATCGTAAAACTGAGTAGAAACAGTTTAGCGTGGTACGGGCATGTGATGAGGAGGGATGAATGTTACGTAACTAGAGGTATGTTAAGTATGGATGCGCATGGACCTAGAATGAGAGGAAGACCGAAGAAGCCATTTATGGATTGTGTGAAAGATGATAAGAGGAAGAGAGGAGTTCATGATGAGCTCACGTCTAATAGAAGAAGAAATATTGTGCCGACCATACTTAGAGTAGGATAGGGGGCACGGAGAAAATGTGACAGACCCGTTGTAACAAAGATCTCCTTATTACAGGCTATTATGAGAAAATATTTTTTTTGTTAATTATTGATTAAAAAAAGAAAACAGAGAATATAATTTATTTCACCCACGACCCTCCCCGCATATGTGTGTGATGCGCCAACGCGACGCTACGACCGCGACAACGCGGCAACGACACGGTGACGTAATAATTAGCTCCGAAGTACCAGGAGAGTAGACAGTGCGAGGAGTTGTTACGCGTTTCCAAGCAAGCGCTATGTGTGATATTATTCAACGAACGGACTTAGACGCACACATGGACGGGAATATTGTATACATATTTGAATAGATTATAAAATTGTCTCTGTCGCTATTATAATAACTTCTATGCTAGTAATATTTAAAGGTTCCAACTTAATTATCATTTCTGAGAAGGCCGCTTGAAATGAGTAGAACCTGTACTTAGAAATTTAATTAAATAGTTATTCAGCCCTTAGAAAACCAATATTACTATTAACAAAGTCATTAATCAAACGTAACCTGTTCCGAGTGTGGTGGCACGTGCGAGGGGAATGGCGATATATATTCTAGAAAGGGACAGTAGAGCATTCCTCGAGGAGTCGCTCACTAGATCCCGACGAAAGGGAAACCATTTATTCCTTTTTTGGACATTTCTTTTAAGAGTTAATTTTAGGTAACAAAAATTTATTGATTAATAGCCACAAAAAAAACGGGGAGGCGTAAGGATTTCGATACCAATGAGTAGATATATTTATTAATGACTCAGAAAAAATAATTGTAGAGACTACAATCTTCTATTTTGATTGCATAACTTACAACTTTCAATGGGATGTACAGGAACTAAGGGAAAGGACTAATTACTACTTGGTAAAAGTTTTAAAGGTTTTGGATTTAGAATACTGGGACGTTGTATACCTATTATTTATGGTAAAGAGGATCAAATATTGCAATATGTTTTATATAAAATGTAACGAATATTTTGTGTATGGTACTCATTGCTCTTATTGCTCCTAACTGGCCATATTTTTCTGATATATACTATGAAATTATATTTGTAATAGGTATTATTTTTATTTTGATGCATTCTACCCGAACTCTTCAGCAGCGGTTATTCTAGCAATTCAGTTCTAAAAATAAAATTTGAAATATTATATAAATTCTTCAATAAAATAAAATTTTCTTACGTTTATGCCTATCATGTAGCCCAAAGTAAGCGGCATAAGCAATTGGGATATATAGATTAAAGAGACCATTGCACATTGCAATGTTGATCGAAATTAAAATTAATTAACAACCTGTAAAACTTATGTAGAATTGAATTTAAGAATACTTATTGAAATTAAATACGAACGACATAACTTGTAAACAAAGCAGTTTCGGGAACCGAAGTGATGCTCCATTGGCTTCCAAGTCTCCAAGCGTTTGTCAACACGATTGACAGTTAAACTAACATACTTGCACATAGCTTGCACTTTAGAAGTTTTTCGAGCAAACGACTATTTCGGATGCTTGCGTGGATAACCAGAAAAGTTAAATAAAAGTTAATAGTGTTAATTTTGCGTTTTGTCTGGGTGTTTGTTTGGCGTGCCTCTGGCCAATGTTACAGAGTTTGGAGTCGAATTAAGTAAACAATGGCATAAATTACCACGGTAAAAATAGTTGACTACAAATAACTAAATATTGGGCACATTCTGTGGTGTATCACACAAAAATTGCACTTTTGAATTTAGTATCTTTGCAGTTTATTGTATGTGAAAATGGAAATAATGGTTTATTCATATAAAGTATGCATCATCACCAAGTATCATCACCAGCCCTTTCATGACATTACTGCTAGGGCACAGGCATGGTATTCTTTTATGCACAGAGAATTATGAATGAAAGGATACAAGGAGAATGGGCCATAACCCACTAAGTCAGCTCAGTGCCCATGGTGGGTATTAACGAGTCTTATGCAGCCGGGGCCAACAACTTAATGTACCTTCCGAAGCACGAAGCAAGAAGTTAATTACCAAATTTTTGGTTATCGACCTTAGTTAGTAGACTAGTTTACGCAATCTCGGGCCGAGCTCGCTAGCTATAAAATCATTGGGCACCTTTCAATATAGTAATTGGGCACACCAGTCATAATGACTGTATTTCTTGGTTCACTGATCGGTATTCGACCTTATTTGTTTACAATGGTGCTTGTTTGATGACCCGTGCACTGATGTATTGACAGATAAATCGATTATGCTATACGAAATTCCTTGGCGACCGTATTTGTATATTTTTCTATGGATATTCTAAGTAACAGCTGTAACAGTAGAAGTAAATTAGTGCTAATCATCAAGCTAATCTAGTCCAAATGTGTCTTTATTCTTTGGGATTTGTTTATAAAGTTATTATAATTATGCAAGATCACTATGTGTAAAGTCTCTATCTATTGAAATTTTCTCAATCTCAATTTGATTTGAATAATACTCAATCATCAGAGCGTCGTAGTTCAAAGTTAACGTTTCAATCAAATCGTAATGAAACGTGTCAATCATAAATCTTATTTAACTATTCCAATTGCTGGTTAGTAAGTAATTTATATACCCTTCCGAACAGCTTGTATAGGACAGGAAATGTACTGCTTAATATTTCGATAGTAAAATGTCGTCCTCCCTTGTATTGTAATATAGTATCGTCCTTCGGCTCAAAGTTAAAATCGAATTGAGGTGCAATTTTTATTTATTAAATGCTACTAGAGACATTTGTTATAAAATGGTAGCACTGATAAGCCTGTGTGTAACTTGCGTTTTATCAATTATCCCTTACATCATACTTACGCACCCTTCGCGTCTGAGTACCACTCACCCCATGCGTTCGTTCCCTCGCCCCCTAGCGCCCTTTTTTATCGAGTTTTGTCCTAAAATGGAAAACAAGTACCAGGTTTCCAGACAACGCTAGCAGTTCGCCAGATCCCACCCTTAGAATGACCTCAAGATGCGCAAACTCAAACTTGTCTTTCGTTTCCCGTAACTTCTAGTCCAATATGTAACTCTGTCTAACGCAGCCACAGGGGGCTTAATGGCGTCTCACTCGCTCTAGTTTAGAGGGGGTTGCGTTTTGTCTGCGCGGGTGTGAGAATTAGGTTAGGGGCCACGTACGACCGTCAACCCCTTCGATGTGCGATGCGTGTGTGGCTATAGCGCATGTTATATCTCACACGGGCCATACGTGTGGAGACTTCCTCCCGGGTCATGCGATCCCGGTACCTGAGTATGTGTAGAGATTAGAATTTGCTAAGCAAGCGCTGTTTTTTTTCTAACACATCCCACACGTGGAGCTAATGTAGGCTTCTAATACACTTGCTACTTCTCCCCGAGTTCTGTTAAGCCGTTTTATGATTAAAATATTATGTTTTTCTAAGCAATATTGCTCGTATCGCTTAGAGCGAGAGTGAGATGGGTTACACCGGCCTCTCTTTCATCTATGCGAGAGCGTTTGACGAACTCACACGTGAATGTTGTGCTATCAAAAGTATGGATTGAATTCATGTGTCGTCTACAACGTTAGAAGTCGCGATTTATGTAGATTTTATTAAGAGAAAAGTTGGTAATAGATTGATTAATATATTCTGTCTACTATTTCATGAAATAATGATTTATGTGATAGTTTTAAAATCTGTAAAACTTACGAAGATACAACGAGATTTTGTAAAGTTCAAAAGTATCTAGTGTCTTAATTACCTTCATTAGGTAGTAGTAGTTATCTACTAACAAAAACCTATAATAATAACATAATCTATATTATAGTGAACTTTTTAAAGGTTTTATATAGTAAAACTGTGATGTAGCTAACAAGATACGGTAAGTATCAGAGACTTATTAGTAGAACACAGCGTAAAAAATTACATGAAGAACTTTAGAGACTGTTATGTAGAGCTAACAAGATACGGTAAGTATGGTGGAAAGAGCTTTTTCATTCCGAGAAATAATAATGTTTAACTTAAAAAATGATATACCAGGGCGTAATAAAGACGAAGAGAAAGTTGCGAGGGAAATGGAATACTAGCAATGAAAATTTTATGATATAACATTTTTGTGTAATTCGCTTTTTAATGCTTGTTTAAGTTTTTAATAAAGTTTATTTATATTGTGTTAAATAAATTTCTATGCCTACTATTGTATTGCTATTCTATTCTATGCGGGGAATCCTTTGCCCAGCAGTGGGAACCTACAGGCAGATAAAATAAATAAATAAAAAAAAACTTTTATCGAATTATCTTTAATCGAATAATTCTTATCTTTTCGCTTGTGATAGTGTTGAGAGATATTTTAATTATAGGTTATTCAAAGATAGATTATCTTTGTTGTTTCGGTTTGAGCATGAAGTGCGAAGGGCTAGCGGTCCATGACCGTTGAGGCCAACAGCTGGACAAACAAACTATTTGCTCAAGGTCAGCCCATATTTTTATTTACCGTTAAGTTGCCTTTAGCTGACCAGTTATGAAGCTGTGTGCAATACGTATTCCGTATGCAGCACTTGTAGTATAAGAGCGGACAAAATGTTGCAAGTCACTATTGACGCACTAGTTCATTAAATTTCTGGAAAGTTAATTATGCCCGTGTTTACCGATACACAGCTCTGAATTTAAAGAGGTCCACTGAAAATATGTTAAGATGCTATAAGTTTTGACATATGTAAGTAAATAAACAAAAGAGTAATGAATGTTTCAATAAAATGTGAAAATACTATTTCACTGACGAGTACGTAGACCGTAGCGTGAATAGTAACGTAAACTATTTTTCTTTGGAATGGCTACGACAGACTAAAGTATTTTGTTTAATTGTTCACAGGTAATTGAAATACGGCACCGAGTGGAAGATCTACGGGATTAAGAACGTAAATCAACATAATCCTTGCATTCACACCGCACGTGTGTGGTCAGAAGAGATTTTTTGATAGGTTATGTCAGGACGTAAGTATCTATTATGTGGCTTAAAGCCTTTTAAGTGTTGAATATTTAGCTTTATTATACAACTAGCTTTTACCCGCGACTTCGCTCGCGTTGATGTCCTTAAATAATTTTCAAAGACAACCATTAGACATAACATCATAAATAGGCAAAAATTGGATCATTTGAATAAAAAAAATAGACAACGCCCATAGAATAGAGAGAACTGTTTTCTTTTTACAAGGGGTTTCCCTTTAAGACCAGAAACTTTTCCAAGAGTTAACCCCTGTTTTGGGTTTTGTTTTTAGTTTCCCCAAATCTAGACTCAGGTAGGTCAACAGTGCCGATAAGATCTCTCCGACTAAATTATACGCTCTAACTTAATTATATGGACCGACGATTTGGTGAAGGTCGCGGGAAGCCGCTGAATGCGGGCAGCGCAGGACTGATCGGTTAGGAGACCCTTGGGGGAAGCCTATGCCCAACAGTGGGCGTCTCTCTCGGCTGACTGACTAAATTATACCCTCATATGAGTTAGAGGAATCTCGGCAAGTTATCTAACGTCCTGAGGGCCGTGGCTTAACTGAACGCATAGAAACCAAAAGTATGAAACGGACTAATTGTTTTCTCTGTAATACGTCCATTTCATACATTTTGTATTCTATGCGTCGATAGATTGGCCACTAGACTAGGGGGGCTGGTTGGCCGAGTGGCATAGGCAACCGCCCGGAATGCGGAGGTCACGGGTTCGATTCGCGCATCAGGAGAGTAATTATTCAAAAATTTTATTGAAATTTTTTCTTTGTAAATCATACGCGTCACCCTTAACGCTGTGTCGATTGTACCCGTGCGATATGGAGCGGACTTCCAGCTGCGTACGCGCCGATAGCCCTTCCGCCGCCCACCGCGCGGTCAGGGCCGCCGCCGTTTTTTTTATTGGGTTACTGTTTCAGAGATACGACGGTATCGAGAAATGTGAAATGTAGGTGACTGAGTTTCCTCCTGTTTAACGCACAGTCAACGATTGTTACGATAAAAAATAACGTAGCATGTGCCTGCCCCAGGCCCCAACTCATGGGCCATAACCCACCAAGCTGGCCTGTCGTAGATTGGTGGGTGTTGACAACTAAAGAAGCAGCCGGGTTCAACTTAACGTGGCTTCCAAAGCCCGGAGGAAATCAAGATAATATGTTTTTGTTTAACCATCCAATGACTGGCATCAGCGAACATTGCTTAGTTTACGCAATGGTAACCCCAGCGCGCTAAGCCACTGCGCTATCGAGATCCTCCCTAAAATGGTATGCGTGTAAGAAATTAATTAAAACTCCAACCTAAATAGAATTCTCAAACTCCCAATTAATGTAATTTCTTCCAAAAATAGCAAAGAAATAAATACATACATTCATATATAAATCACGGCTATATCCCCGAAGGGGTAGGCAGAGTGAATTAACACACACGTTAAGCCAATTAACTTACGTCGCATGTAATAGGTGGCGAGCCTATTGCCATTTATCGGGCACGGATAAACAAAATAAAGCTGCCTAAAATATTTATTATTTCTTTCTAATAAATACTAAGTTAAGTCCCGTGTAATATAAGAACTAACGAGTCTTAAAGATAAGTCTTTGTTACATACCCGTTTCCTTGGCAATCCAGCTTTTTCCGAACGATTCTTCAAACACATGACCTCCGGAAACACTAATGACTATTTAGCTTTCAAAGTCAAGTGTGACATGATAAAAACCCCTTTTTTTCAAAGCTCTTCCCGAACTCAAGGGCTTCTAAGAAGGAAGTGTAACTTAAATCAGCTCTTTGAGAGCGACGATCACTAAAAAAACGTGTCGGGGATTAATTTGCAGGTTTTTAGGAGCTTCGAATCGGTTCGTCTTTAATTTACGATCTTTCTTACCTAAATTATCTTATTAGTTGCTTATGAAGTAATTATTATAGACATTATTGTCATCAGCGGCTGGTTCTAAAATCAAAACTGACCAGTGTGGATTGAAATGTTGTCATCTCAATGACTTTCTCCGTTCATCGGTCTCTTGATCACTATACCTTTCCATCACTTATGTAAACATTCATTCATTCACATTTTCGGTGTGATGGATGATATTAATCAAAAATGGGTGGATAATTTAATGATGTCTGACCGATATGAATGGATAAGGAAACATACTGAGCCAACTCTAGGTAAACTGGGCACAGATGCCTAACTAAGTGGCCTATTTATTCCAACGAATAGAACACAATTTTTTTCGTCTGTTACATTGGGCACTACTGTCGCCAGGTTGTTTTTTCTATAGTACGGCAGTTTCATAAATTTGTATGCATTTGGCACAGGGCAATGATATTATATTAATATCATTGGCACAGGGCATAAAAATGGTAACTGTCATAAGGTAACAAAATATTTGAACACGCACATTGCAGTCAACAGCAGAGTTGGTAATTTTTCCGTAATTTCTCTCCTTTTGATTTCGAACACAAATACAGACACTGTAAATGTCTGTATGTTTGTTCGAAATATATAGAGAACGACCTTAAAGGCTATATTATTATATTCTCCATATTTTTCTATCTGTATGGAAATATTTGTGCTCTAGAAGAAGGGGCATGAAAGATGACGAGACATTAAAAATATGTCCGCAAAGTTTCGAAAACTTAGTCCCTGATTTACATTTACAACATGAAAATGAATGGTTAGAGAAAGCTCCTTGAATTAACTAATGCCCTGCTTGGACAATTGGCTAAAGAAGTGTCCGAATTGAAAAAAAACGGACATAATGTTTAATATTTTGATAATTTTCCGACTTACTTTACTTATCAAGAAGTATTTAAATCATAAATTTCGAACCAAAAATGCTGGATAAAAGTCTCGTATAAGGCATTACTAAATAATTGGTCACTAACTGCCGCACTTACTGCCGCACTCAGAGACGTCAAATAACGTTAATGAGTACTTAACGTCAAAAAATGATAATTCAAAACTAGTCTCTATTCTTGCCGCGTCTAAGGTCTAGATTTAAATAAATACATACATACATAATTCACGCCAATATCCCCGAAGGGGTAGGCAGAGGTGAACTAGCACCCACGCTTCGCCAATTAGGCTAGGTCCCATGTAATAGGTGGCGAGCCTATTGCCATTTATCGGGCACAAAAGTCGCAGTACTTTGCTAGTTGGTAGGTATAAGAGGAATGCTGCTGCCCATTCCTCATCACTGATTTATCCTTATTATTTAAATAAATTACTGATTTATTTATTTAAATAAATTATTTTGACATTAAGTACTCATTAAAGTTAATTGACGTCTCTGAGTGCGGCAGTAAATGCACATAGGAAACATCACCCGATAATAAAGGAACTCTATAATCAAAAGCAAAACACAATATTTGCGACAAACCACGGCTAATTGGCTGTCCTGCTCTACCATAATCACCCGGTAATCGCCTAATTATAGTCATTTGGGTGTTTACGTTACTAGCGAGCTTCTAACCTAGATTTACTGCACTGCACAGTATCCAGGCTTTACAAACACTTCAATTACCTAAGACCACTTTTCTTCTTATTCTTGTACTTGTACTATCATTTCATGCTGGTCTGGGATCGAAAATATAACTTTGAAAGTGCTAGTCCCGTCACACGCCAGAAAAAAAAAATTAAAAAATTTATTGAAATTATCTGTATCTATCAACATGACAACTATAACATGCCGTAGACAAGCAGAAAGGACCAACCCAAATAAAAATAATTTTGCAGTTCATGCTAATAATTAAATGTCTGTCTAATTTACAAAAAGGTTAGCAGTACAAAGCTTATCTCTGGGCGACCGAATTATTGAGACTATTCTAAAGCCTGTATGACTGTGATGAGAGTTATTCGAATTATATAATTGGGATCTAATATTGTGGATATTTTTCATTGCACGGCGTCCAATTAACTACGGAAGTCGTTGTAAATTACGCTTTAACATCGCTCTAACTATAAAATTGAGAGGATGTCCCAAACCGAGTTGACGTTCTTAGAAGAAACTATTTTGGAATGGAATAATGTCTCGTATTCGTCCTGTCGCAGGACTAAAAAGGACCGAACGAGGGTAGGATTAAAATAACTTATTTTTTCTACGCGTCCGATATTAAGTAGCACTTACCAGGAGATGTTATCGTAAACGCCGAGACACGTGAGGAGACGTGATTTTAAGCCAGATAAAATTGTATCAAATAGAGATGAAATGCAAATGGTTGACTATTTGTAGCAAGTTGGGGTTAAAGCTCTATATTTATTGTGTGATTTATTTATTTATTAGGAAAACCAACAGTTTCAATCATGTTACAGGCTACAATATGGAAAACAGCAAGCCAATCACTTGAGTTCTCTTAGACAAACATAAATAAATAAATATTTATTACACTCACACACTTACCATCTAGTCAGTCTTCTAGTCTAGTCACCACATGACTTACAAATATTGTCAATATCTACTTTCAAAAGAGGAGTAATTTGTTAGTCGTGGTTTAATCGTCGTGGTTTAAATAGTTTGGCAGTCGTAGATGTAGAAGTAGAAACGCATGTCACATCGGATTATCTTCTTGTAGCATTATTAGAAAAAACTTTATTACAAGACATTTTACTTTATACAACATTTTAATTTTCTCTGTTTTTCTTTTGTAATAATTGTAATCGGAGTCCTACCTCCTCCCGTTGGACCTGGTTGAATCGGAGAAGCTCTTCGGCGCATTGTCTCTCCAAGCGAGCGGTGTAAAACTTTCCTTTTGCTGCCTTTGCAACCACTCCTGTTCATCAACCTTTAATTTGTGTATTTCTACATCCATTCGTTTCTTTTCGTCATACTGCAGTTTTCTGATTTCAAATTCTTCTGTAATAACACGGGCTTGTGTATTTGTTGCCTCTGAAAGGAATATGTATATGTACAGTAGCAGATTGACTATACCATTGTGTACTGTATACTAAAATAAAATCCAAAACCTCACCTTGTCTTTGAGTTGCCCGAGCACCATGGTCAGACAATTGTGACACAGGCAGTTCTGATTGAGATTCAACAAATCGTCCTGTCAAAATATATATTCCCTGTTTAACAAAAAGTTTTAAAAAAATGATAAATATAAGCATAAATTATCAAACCACGTTCTTGACCGATGCTTTCTTGCTCAAGCCCTGCAGCTTGATCAAGATGGAAATCTTGCATATTTATTTCAACTTTAATAACTGAAATATTTTATCACTATAATAACTAAAATATTTTAATGATATTATATTGAAGCTAAAATTTGTTTATATCAAGGGATCTCTTTTGTGAGATGCGGTTTGTCTGTGAGAGTCACTGTCACAGACAAACCGCATCTCCACATCAGTCGGGTCATGTAGGGCATCATCCGCATCATCAAACTGGGAACTCGGTGTAGGTATACATGCAGTTTTCATTCGTTCTCTTTTTTCTACGGCCAGAACTTTCTTCCTCCTCGTTTTTAAATTATCCCAGCATTTTTCAGTTGGGCTTCTGTTCTCTAATATAAACAAGATTGTATAAGTTAAGCTATAAGACAATAGGAAGTAGGTAGGTATATAAATAAATAATATTCTAAAGTATTTTACTTACTATGCTGTTATTTTCATAAAAATTGTATTCTTCGGTAAGCTGGGCCCATGACATTTTTTTACGATTGGATTACCTAGCCCCCTTGTTCCATACATACATACATACATAGATCACGCCTATATCCCCGAAGGGGTAGGCAGAGGTGAACTAGCACCCACGTTTCGCCAATTATGTTAGGTCCCATGTAATAGGTGGCGAGCTTATTGCCATTTATCGGGCACAAAAGTCGCAGTACATTGCTATTGCTTGGTGGTATAAGAGGAACGCTGCTGCCCATTTCTCATCATTGATTTATCCTTAGTCGCCTTGTACGACACCCACGCGAGAGATTTGGGGTGGTGACAATTGTATTCTACTCTGCCGTCACCACACGGCCAATTATACAATTAAAAAAAATATCATTAAAAGAAAAACAGGTCGAGATATTTTCGAAAAATTATTGTTCTAATGCGGGATGCCTATAGCACTCTGCTAACCAGCACGTAAGTTAACTTGACGAATCTTCTCTTAAGTTTTATATAATTTTATAACAGGTATTTTTACAAATACCGTGCATTCGAGTACACTTGGGTTTGCTTTTTAATGACACATATACAAAATATATTTACATACATACATACATACATAAATCATGCCTATATCCCCGAAGGGGTAGGTAGAGGCGAACCCACGTTTCGCCAATAATGTTAGGTCCCATGTAATAGGTGGCGAGCCTATTGCCATTAATCGGTTACAAAAGACGGAGTACATTGCTAGGTGGTATAAGAGGAACGCTGCTGACTATTCCTCATCACTGATTTATCCTTAGTCTCCTTATACGACACCTACGAGAGAGATTTGGGGTGGTGACAATTGTATTTTACTGTGCTGTCACCAATCGTATTTATTTTATATTTGACTATTAACTTCTCTAAGCACGCCTTTTCCGTTTCACAAAAAACTTGCCTCCCGGCCATAATATTTTTTTTATGAACCAGAAAAACGAACGAAATAATATTACCCAAATTCTCTTTGCACTCGACAGTTGAGTCAAATGACAATGAAATGATTATCTTAATTGAACCCCACAGAAGTAAAAAACAATATCAGAGGAGGACAGCCCATATAATAATAATAATAATAAATAATAAATATTTTTACACTCACACCTATCATCTAGCCCAAAGTAAGTAGTCTAAGCACTGGTGTTATGGATACTAGATGACGGACATATTTGTAATTTATTTATGTATATCAATGTTGAAAATATACTACATAAACATATACACAACCATGACTCGGAAACAAACATTTGTGATCATCACAAAGTTTGTCCCTACTAGGATTCGAACCCGGGACCTCTTGGTCAACACCCAGCAATCTGAGCATTCGACCAAGGCGGCCGTCATATAGAAGAAAACTTTGAACCATAAACTTATACTCCACAGTTTGCCAACATAACATATGAAAATGACGGCGTTCCTTCACTCAACTTCAACTCGACTTCACTGGAGGAGGGTAAAGCCGTAACTGAACATACCTATTTCAAGGGTGTTTTTAAGAATTCCTTGAGGTGATCTCGACTAAGGTGAAGTGGAAGAAATCTCGAGGACCAGACTTTGCATAAGGGTGTAAAGCAGAACTTGAGTTACAGACAATTTAATTCACCCGATTCAAAAAATGCTGGCTGTTGATGTCGTTTGAAAAGGATCAAATGTCCTCTGAAATCTCATCCAACTACAAAGGATTTACTTAACAGCTGACTAAAATTTAACCCTCAATTTGGTGTACGATACCTGAACTCTTTAATCTTCTAAAGGCCTGAGATTTAAAAGAAAGCCGCTTCTAAACCTTCCAAGCTTAAAATATAGGATTTTTGTCACATCTATCTAGCTTGCTTTACGAGTGACAGTTTAAATGTCTTTTATGCGGATAATAAAATTGTAACGATGGTGCTTTGTCTTTGCAGCGAGGTAGATAATTTGGAAGTTGGTTCATTTTTAATGAGACCACAGCGGGCATCTCAAATATTCGAAGAATCTTAATTATCCGTGTAGGGCACTGTCTCGATTGTTTTGATTTTTGCACATGTGTATTTTAGTATAAATCATATAACATTTATGGCAATATAAGACGTGTTTTCTGAGTTTTATTGCCAGCATAAATTTAATTTTCTGCATCATTAACTTGAAAATTAACATTTTAATTCACTCAGTTACACCGGTTCCAGGTGCTACAATATGAGCGTAGATTTCCATTACTGTGGATTATACATAAGTACTTTAACAAAACAAATAAACAGTCTGACGCGGACATTTTGTTACAATTAAAATGAAAAAAAAAAATAACTGAAGAATGCATCCCTATGACATACACGACTGCACAAACCTGCTCGGCTCGTGCCAATAAACAAGTGAAGCACGAGGCAACAGGTAAACCTGAACTACGCATGCGCGAGGTAAACTTGGCCAATACACCACGGGCTAAGTTTAACGCTAAGTTAAATAGGCCAAGGGGTCTTTTTTCTTTGGGTGGTTGAAGACAGGTAGACGGCAGGTGGGTGGGACGCATGCGCCAGGTGATAGATATGTCCTCCTTATTTCTTCTGCTATCCTGGTACTAGGCTGGCATCTTGCCACAGGTAAACCCCCGTGGAAGCCAGTGATGAGGCTTATTAGCGTGATGCTATAATGATAGCCTGTTTATAAGCACACAGCAAGCATCTGATTATACGGATATTGGTAAAAAATATATATATACGCGATATTATAAAGACGAGATGAGTTTTCCTCATCTCATCATCATCGACATCTTTGGTAGATAGATAGTTTTTTATAACTTTCCCTTTCCTATGGAACATCTGTTTTTCTGCCCTTTTGTAAAAGTTGTGGTTGATTTTGTGTTGGTAATTTAAACCTCTTTGTTTTGTTATGTAAATCAAAATATTTCACTGTGTACGAAGGTTATAAATTCCGTTTTTTTTGGTATTGATAGAATATTATACTCTTATTTTGAAGGTCATTTTTATGCCCTAACCTACAAATTACATCATATAAGCACTATCATTCCAGTCCGGATACGCGATTATGATTTAAAAATAAAATGTAAGCCATAGAGATTAGCATAACATGCATAATTTAAAGGCTGATAGCAATAATTTATGTCCCACAAAAATTAAAGCGATAAAAATCGCAGTTTTGTAAACCTAAATGTGTTAATTACATTTCAATATTCGCTTCGATTGTCACACGGCTTTATAAAGCGGCAGACGATTTGCCATGGTAAAATCGTTGTAACGAATTATGTCAAATTTATCTAAACAGAATGCCAATTAGTGATCGACGTTTGGTTGCGGCTATTACGCTATAGCCACTCAATTAGATTGCTAGTAATTAGGCCCGTCATGCTAATAAATTACATTTTTACAAGATAACCTTTGATTTTATTACCTTGATTAATTACTATAAATGAGTAGGTACTCTCTAGTTACCTTGTACGACGACTCCCGGGGGAGAGAAAGGGGTAGTGACAACTGCAGGTATTGGTATCTGGGGGCCTACCGCCTAACTCTATTGCTAAAGCAAAAGCTATAGTTTATGACGTCATGCTGACATTTCGCACCAAATGTACCTAAACTATTAGCGATAGCTTTAAACGAATGTTCACCGAATGTTTTTGTATGAATTTGGCACAAAATTTGTACTGCCTAAAAATTCAGGATGGCTGCTATAGCCGTAAGCAGTGCATTGCTATATAGCTATCATCAGCAATCGAGTTAGGCGGTAGGCCCCCTACCCTGCCGTCACTCCTACACTACACGGAATTTAGTATCTAATTCAATTCCAATCGTAATTGAAGATGTTTTCTTTAAAGAACTAGATGATTCCGTTTTTGATTCTAATGATACTAATGACTGATTACTAGGTGCATACTTTATTGATTTCTGTTTACGTACAAGTATTTCCGACGGTGAATGTGTATGTCAATCATCGCTTAATCAGTATAATACCGTAAAAACTAGAAAACATCAACTCACCTTAATTGGCATAGCTTCTCACATTTCCAAGGACTCCAAATATTCAAGTCCAAATATTGAAATCTGGCTGTATAAATAAGTTTCTCCAAAAAAGGTTCTGTATACCTCATACAACAGAACAGCGCCTACATACAGTCTAGTCTTAAAAAAAACTATTTTGCGATTCTGATGCATAGGTCGTTAAACTTCCAAAGAAAAGATGACTTCATAGTGCTGAAATGCTCCGACGCAGAAAATATTGGCTATAAAATTATTATGGCTTCTAAAGCGAAATTGTCGAAAGTTTAAGTACCCAATTAAAGTACGAAACACGTAGGTAATGCCCAAGGCGTTGTCTTCCTGCTGCAATCGGAAAGAATGTGGTGGTGCCATTGTAGCCGTTTCTAATTAAACAGTTACGTCTGTGTGAATATTCAATGTTTGGTTGACAAATAATTGTTGAATTATAAAAAAAAATATGTGATTAAAAAAAGTTGGAAAAAATATAGTCTTGATGCGGGAAACGAACCCGCGTCCTCTGCAACCCGGGTCTTGCTTGGCCGAGTGGCCTGTGGTATACTACTCGACCAACCAAGAGAAATATGCGATCAGCAAGC
The DNA here is from genome assembly GCA_963931975.1 of Cataclysta lemnata. Classification (NCBI taxonomy): domain Eukaryota; kingdom Metazoa; phylum Arthropoda; class Insecta; order Lepidoptera; family Crambidae; genus Cataclysta; species Cataclysta lemnata. Next base: position 11,175,339 of record OZ008355.1, read on the forward strand.
ACGGGGACGTGGACTTGTCTCTCTCCACCATTTGACAGTGTTTTCAAATGGTGGAGAGAGACAAGTCTCTCAGGATTCAGTGGGAGTTAGAGCGAGAGGAAAAGGTTTTCTTTCCTCCGAGGAGATGTGTCCCACGGCCCGTGCTACGGGGGCTGAGGCTTTCTTTTTATCGCCGGAGGTAAGTATATAGTTTTATGTCACCCCTTACACTGCGCCATTCATCTCAACGTATTGCTTAGCCATGCATCTTTTATAAACATATATAGTGTCGCAATAGTCGATAGTTGCAAACTACACTTCTGTGCACCTACTGAAAGCTCGATCTTCTCCATCCACATTATAGTTGCCGTCCATGTGGAACCTGCAGTTTTCGTGAATTTAATAGAATTTACTGTATTCGGGTATAGTCGGCACTAATTGATTTTCGGTCCTGAAACACGGGGCAACTCATCCATGACTTTGTTTAGACATGCTTTTTGTTGGAAACTAATCATCGTGCCTAGATAGCGTTCGAAGTAGTTTAATTTTCTTAAATAAGGAAAAAGCATTATTAGCTTTTCTGTTCTATAATGTAATAAAGCGTTTTATGTGTATTCTTTCTTTGATAAAAATAAAGTACCTATGCAGAATGAAGTTTGTAAACATGCAAGTAGAAAATATAAAAGTTAAAGAATAAAGATACAAGAAATTCTTCGGAGTTACTGAAGCTGTGTGAGAAAATTAAGTTGTATTCAACTTCATTTTGATAAGATTGCTCAGAACTAATCACAGAGGTTGAGTCCATACTAATGAAGGCGAGTGTTTTACTTTGTAACTTTAGTACATACATACATACATAAATCACGCCTATATCCCCGAAGGGGTAGTCAGAGGTGATCGGGCACAAAAGTCGCAGTACATTGCTATTGCTAGGTGGTATAAGAGGAACGCTGCTGCCCATTCCTCATCGCTGATTTATCCTTAGTCGCCTTGTACAACACCCAAGGGAGAGATTTGGGGAGGTAACAATTGTATTCTTATCCGCCGTCACCACACGGCTATGTAACTATGTAACTTTAGTCTTTTAATATAAAATACGATGTGAAATATTTCCAAAAGCCTCCTTAAATATTAAAAGTGCAAACGTTCAAGTTAACAAAGTTCTACGAACTAGTCTGTCACACGAGGTCGACTACAATGCTTTTTCATTAAAAAAACAATTTAAACCCACTATGCTAATATTTTACTTTCGTCTGGTTTATGTTTAATATAGATATAGTATTTAGTGTTTACATCAATTCCTAACATAGACATAGCGTTGTTTTAGGTGTAGTAAGTACACACAACTACTTATATTAATTTTAAATTGCGACTCATGGTATTTCTTCAACTCGACACTCTTAGAAGTAACCTGCCCTTAAAAAATTGGTATCAGGGACTATGGATATTAAATAATTATGTATTTATAATTCACATAACTTAACTCACGAAAATAATGTGTTTGTGGCATTTATTAAATCGAAAATGGCCAGAATTGAATAATGACTATTTTACTTCCAATTGATTATGGTGCAAACTTAGAAATTAAGTGTTCATTATTTTCTTTGGCTCACTTTAGATAATTCGCTGCTTAAAAGTTACATAAATAAATCAGGCCATATCCCCGAAGGGGTAGGCAGAGGTGAACTAGTGGTAATAGGTGGCGGGCTTATTGCCATTTATCGGGCACAAAAGTCGCAGTACTATTGGTAGGTGGTATAAAAGGAACGCTGCTGCCCATTCCTGACCAAATTTATCCTTAGTCGCCTTGTACGACACCCACGGGAGAGATTTGGGGTGGTGACAATTGTATTCTACTCTGCCGTCACCACACGGCACTTGCTTAAAAGTTCACATAAAAGAAACATATTTTTTATTAAGTTAACAGATTATCTTCAGAAGCATTTAATAAAAAATATGTGTGTGGTGGGAGGTGTAGAGATAAAATACAAAATAGGTACGTATAACTTTCTTCGACAACAATGTAAAACATAGGCACTAAAGAATATGCCACAAATGAATAAAATCTAATGGCAAAAGATGGTGCGACTGAGGATATGGCAATAAGCGTGTACCTATTTATTAACCTGGCGAGATATTTGTGCTCATTATTTTACATACCTGCATACCAACATCGCCAATTATATTAAGTCCCATGTAATAAGGGGCCAGCACATTGCCATCTATTGGCTACGTAGTCGTAATTCGCATTATATTGCTAGGCAGTATAAGAGGAACGCTGCCAGGGGAGAATACAATTGTTACAATGGCGATAATTGTATTCTCCCCGGGCAATTCTCCTATGCGCTCAACACACTTCACCATTATACATACATACATACATAAATCACGCCTATATCTCCGAAGGGGTAGGCAGAGGTGAACTAGCACCCACGTTTCGCCAATTATGTTAGGTTCCATGTAATAGTCGGAGAGCCTAACGATTTATCGGGCACAAAAGTCGCAGTACTATTGCCAGGTGGTATAAGAGGAACGCTGCTGCCCATTCCTCATCACTGATTTATCCTTAGTCGCCTTGTACGACACCCACGGGAGAGATTTGTGGTGGTGACAATTGTATTCTACTCTGCCGTCACCACACGGCTTGACCACCACCACCATTATAAACACAACAAAATTAACGACAGAGCACCTAACTATACTTACTACCAAAAACCGAACCGTTATAAATGTTTATATTGTTGACAGTAGATAATATCAAGTATCTCCGAAATCTTTGGATTGTCCATCCGTTTGTTTCCTAAAACCTGTCCGCGGCAAAATCAAAGAACACCAGTATCTTAGGCACTGTAATAAGTCAACGAGGCTCTATAAATATAGAGCAGACAATTCCTAAAAGTCTTGTGGGATTTTTTATTGGCGAATTGACTTTCGTGATCATGAAACTCAAGTGAGTACCCGGAATTCAACGGAGGACTAGTTCTCACAACAAACTATTGAGGCCTCGTAAAAGTTAAACAAAATTATTGTTACAGATTCTATTTTCGGCTCTAGTTTGTAATATTGTGAATGGCGTAATGGTGGCGATTGGGCTATAAAAATGTCCAATGTGTATTCCCAGAGACTGTTTGGTTAATCACAATAAATTAATTGTAATATTAGGCTTATTTGTATGTTACGTCTTAATCTATTTTTGGACAGTTACGCATACGTCGGTCATAATTTTACTACGTTTTTTTTTCAATGTTATAATAAATTGGCGCCTTCTACTTTTGTTGTTTCAGGATACTAGGGCAGTGTCACTATAAATCAATATAGTTGTCACCATAATTTGAACCCTAGTTATTTCTAATAAGGCTTACAACCAATGGAAAAACTAGCGTGCATTGCCCGGTTTAGGGTTAAGCTAAGATTTACAGTAAGGTTAACTACTTAACTGCCTCACTCGGAGACGTTAGAATAATTAAACTTTAAACAACAACAAAAAACAATCAAAACTAGAACATAGACCCGGCAAGAAAAGCGACTCGTTTTGAATTGACATTTTTTTTTTATTAAGTAGGTACTCAATAAAGGTAATTGACGTCTCTGTGTACTGCAGTATAACTATTAGTTCGAAAAGTATCACGACATGGTAGACTCGCAGCCCCCGGTCATGTTTTTAATTTAATAAATTCAAGTAGTTCTGTATAGATTTCTATTGACACTTAAAAAAACTTTTACATTGTTAACGTTCTATTTTCGCCAACGCGACTAACTAGCCTTGTCCATAAGGGGTGTATAATGCTTCATTTAAATAAACCCCGAATATATCGGTCCATGTGTACAGACAGGTTTCAATATCATAATAGTTCTCTATGTATAATTCTATTGTTCTTTTGTTTATAATTTGGCCACTTTTGTTACTATTGGTAAAAGGAAAGTGTTGAATGCGTTTTGAGGTTAGCCCGTAGGATTACATCGCACTATGTAATTTGCTTTTAGAACAGGTTTTGCCACTCGTTGAACGTCTAGTGTCTTATTTTGTGCCACGCTAAAGTTATATATTGTTAAATCAGTATATTCAATGCTTGGAGGCGGATCCGCAAAGGCGGAAGAGACCTGGGCGTCGCCGGCGCATTTTTGCCCGCAACATCGGCCCCTAATTTTCAGGCCCTCAGCGACGGGCAGGGTACTTTTACCCGCCGCACAGATGCCTCGGAGGTGTCGCGACGGCATATCGGTGCTCACGTATGCCGTCGCCTTATGAGCAGCAGGAGTGAAGCCTGACAACAGGCAAGCGCAAGACGGGGGGGGGGGGGGGTTAGGCACAAGGCTCAGCTTTTATCATTTCCCCCGCCCATGCGAGATGGTGGAGCACCCAGGGGAGTTTTAGTGAGTAGTCCCGGCGCCTTTTACGTCGGAAGTCTCACATACCCCCGCGATTTTGCGCGAATCGCGGGGCTTATCTCTTAGTCTATTATGGCATATCTTTGAAATAAGTGCACCTACCACCTTTAGATGTAAGCGGTGGTGTGTCTCTTTCATTAAATAAAATATGAAAATACAGGCATTTAAACCAAGAAAAATATAAAGCAAAATGATTTATTAATAGTTTTATGGACCTTTATTGCCGTGTGGTGACGGCAGAGTAGAATACAATTGTCACCACCCCAAATCTCTCCCGTGGGTGTCGTACAATGCGACCAAGGATAAATTAGCGATGAGGAATGGGCAGCAGCGTTCCTCTTATACCACCTAGCAATAGCGATGTACTGAGATTATTGTGCCCGATAAATGGAAATAGGCTCGCCACCTATTACATGGGACCTAACATAATTGGCGAAACGTGGGTGCTACTTCACCTTTGCCTACCACTTCGGGGATATAGGCGTGATTTATGTATGTAGGTGTGTATTGTTTCTTAACAATGTTACACATAATAGACTCATTGTTTGTCGAATGCCGTGATAGATACTCCGCCTGTAATTTACGGGCACAGATTAAAAAGCCTCGGCAACAATGACTGGGTCTGCTGAAGCGCAGATAATGGCGGTACATTGAACTCTTTACAAAGTTAGACAGTATGATAGATAATGTTAAAACTAAATTAAAAGTCTAATAAGTGCATGCCGGGTGACGGAGAGAAGAATACAATTGTCACCACCCCCATCTCTCCCGATTGTGTCGTACAAGGCGACTAAGAGTAAAAATTAAGCGATAAGTAATAGACACCAGCAATCCTCTTGTACCGATAGATGACAATGGGCTAAAAATTATAAATAAATAAAATAAATAAATATTTTTACACTCACTCCTATCATCCAGCCCAAAGTAAGTAGTCTAAGCACTTGTGTTATGGATACTAGATGACGGACATATTTTTAATATAATTATGTATATAAATGTTGAAAATATACTACATAAACATATACACAACCATGACTCGGAAACAAACATTTGTGGTCATCATACAGTTTGGTTTGGTCATCATACCAGGATTCGAACCCGGGACCTCTTGGCCAATACCCAGCAATCTGAGCATTCGACCAAGGCGGCCGTCAAATAATAAGTATGTACAACAATAAGTGTGTATATAACAATTATTGTAGGTAATGATGAGAGAATTGAACCCGCGTCCTCTGCATTCCGGGCCACTCCTATATCCAACATTTATAAAAAACTACTGTTATCAAGTTAATAATGAAATAAGTTTGTGTGCTTTCTCGTTGTTCTAATTCGGACAATGCCATTAACCTTCGTGTGGGCGCATAAGAATCTGGAGCACCAATAAATCCCAGTCCGTTCTGCACCTGTAGTGTTTATCGCCGCTGACTGGCAGACGATGAAAGGTGTGTTGCTCGTCTAGTGCGGACGCGAATCTGTTTTATTTCTATTACATTTTTAACGCTCGCCGGATACGTCCTTCGCTCACGTTAACACAGTTATCTGGTTTTGCAGTTAGTTACTGAAATGCTACAATTAGTTGAGCCTTCTAAGAGTTGCGCGGTTCAACTGCTATTAATTTCGATGAAAAGAAAGAAAGAGAATATTTATTGGCCATACAAAAGAGAACAAAGCAAGTTTACAGAACAGTTGCAGTTACCGTCCAACTAGGTCATGCCTCAGCGTAATGCCACAGTGGCAAGTGACACAAAAGCTTACTTACATACATACACACTCACACCTATTTTATCCCCGAAGGGGTAGGCACGTATGTTTCACCATGTAGGGTCCCATGTTAAGTGGGAAACCTACTGCCGCCTGTCGGGCACGTAAATCATAATATATTGCTAGGTGTTATACCTAACCCCCAACGGCTTTACTGAAATTACTACATCGTTGGTAATCGACCACTTTCCTCCCTCGGTGAGCCATTAATGTACCGTCTACATCATACTCGATGAACACGTCATCTTTACTTAATTCATACAATATGGTGGTTAATAAAATACTGCACAATGATGTCATTAGTTTGATAGTTATTAATCTACATATGATGCCAACAGTACTAACTCAGCTGTGAACCGAATAAAGAACACTGTCTTGACTTGGTTACTAAGCAAAGCGGCCTATTATTAGTTAATTGTTGCCAAAAACTAGATTTACGTCATGCGCCAATTGTCTAGAGATTAATGAACTTGAGTCGCTTCTTAAGAAAGTAGCACTAAATGGTATTAGCTGGTACCTACATATAGTACATACATACACTGCTCAACAATGCCTAAGGATATTTTATGTAAACCTACTTCATGTTCTATTAGCCTCTATTCATAAAATACTAACATTTCTTTGCAGTTTTTCAATGACTTACTTATTGTCATCCGTCATAACATTAAATAAATTGCATAGATTTCGTCAGTATTTTTAGAACGAATGCCGATACAAAATAAAGTAAAGTAAAAAAATAAAGATAAAGTGAAACTTAGATAGAGTTGTTGAGTGTATGTACATCAATCACGCCTGTATCCCGAAGGGGTAGGCAGAGGTGAATTAACACCCACTTTTCGCTAATTATGTTAGGTCCCATGTAATAGGTGGCGAGCCTATTACCATCTATCGGGCACATAATTACGAGTATAAGAGGAATGCTGCTGCCCATTACCCGTCACTTCACCCTTCATTACTTTTACATCATTACTTTACCCTTGTACGACACCCACGAGAGATATGGGGGTGGTGACAATTGTATTCTGCTCTGCCGTCACCACACAGCGCCAATCGTCTAAAGATTAATGAACTTTAGGAGTCGTTAAGAAAGTAGCTCTTATTGTATTAGCTAGTGACTTGGATCAATTAGGGATGGCCACCCGTGCTAACTGAAAGGCGTTGCCATGGGTTAATTACGAACAATTGGCACCAACAAGCCGAGCAATGGATTCTGCCGTCGGCACCCTAATCTGGTGTCAGATTAACATCTGAATTGAACCGATGCATTTCGCTTCTGAGAATAAGCTGATGGTGGTGTGGTTTTATTGCACTTTCATTTGCGACTGCTTCTCCAATTTAAAGTGTTGTTGGTTGTGTGGTCTGTATTGTTGTGTTAAATATTTTCTAGAGCACCATCTTTTTCTTCCTGATGTCCTGTTCCAAATTTAACTGGGGTCTGCGCAGTATGTTTCATCAATCAGACAGAGTCAGACGTCATCAAGCCATCCACTGTCTTTTGATTCATATCATCCACCACACAGGAAAGGTGCTAGTAGTGATTGAACTTTTTGGGTACAAGTCCCATGACCATCGACGTAAGGGGATTTCTAAACTAGAAGTCTACAAAAATCCCATTAACGAAGTAATATTATTATTACCTATTACTAGCTAACTACCCAAACGTTGTTTTGCCCTTATCACATAGGGGTATTAGAAATAGCTTACGATCTATTCTCAGGCCTACCAAATATGCACACAACATTTCATAAAAATCGGTAGAGCCTTTTCGGAGGAGTTCCATACCAAACACTGTGACACGAGATTATATATTTTTTTATCAATATCAAACAGCTTGTTAGATATAACTACAGTCTGAAAATCGAACAAATGTCAACTGAACATTGATCATTGACGGTAAGGAATTACTTAAACAGTGACAGCGCAGACATCGCGACGCGGGCGGCCGTCAGCTATGTGCGCAGGCGCATTTCAATGGCGTTTGCTAGACGTTTTGAATAATTTAGCCGTAACAGTTTTGGCTTGTTATTCATAGTTAGAATGCTGATGTTAATTATTAAATTAATTTCTAATATGGAGCTTATAGTAACAGGTATTTCATAAACGTGGTTTATCAATGAATAAGTAGGGGAAGGTGGGCCAAAACGGGCAAACTGCCTAAAGCGGATATTCTCGTCTATACATTTTAGATATATGTATTGTAGGTATGTATGTATATCAAGGCGTGGCTACTGAGCGTGATGAATCTTCAGGATGGATTAGGAATATTGTAGAAAGCGTATATTTTAATATTTCATAATTGTTTTCACAGTCTCTATTTAATGACGTAAGGTACTATAAAGAGGAAGTTAGTGTCCAATAAAGCTTAGCACTGAATATGACGGCACATATTTTCGCTTACTGACGTTATAAGCTTACGCTATCATAATTTACTAGGCTTTTAACCCTCAAAAAATAATATAAGACGCTCCGAGTGTTTACACAGATCTTTATTGTCTGGCCGTTCCGCGAAGAGAATTTCGTACATCGCTATTTTCATCAGATTACTCACCATCTTCCCTGTCTGCTCCAGAATTGTCTAGCCTTTAATCAACTTCATTTTATATCAGCGAAAAATGCGAAATATGAAAGACTCTACAATTTAATTTCAAGATTATTATTTTTTCGAAATTTTTTTTCTAACCACCAAAATCTTTGTAAGAATTAGAGCTTTGGAAGAATTTCGGCAAGTTAATTAGTGTCTTGGTTGGCCGAGTGGTCAGGCACCTGCCCGGATAGCAGCGGACGCGGGTTCGGTTCCCGCATCAAGAACATAATTTTTCGAAATTCTTTTTCTAACCACCAAAATCTTTTAACCATTTAATCGTTATAGTTTCCTAGTAAACTAATAAAACTACAAATTCAACATACTGCCTGAAACTTAGTAAGCAAACGATTCGGCATGATATCACTATGACAGCAGTGTTAATAATAGCCATATCATAAATTTCATCGGCCCAGTCACGTCCTGCCTGCTGAATACTAAATAATATTTGAATTGTATTGTATTGACAATTGCGCTTCTGTTTCGATAACTAAATAATTGTTGCAGATGATAAAATTATCGCGTTATGAGTACTAATTATTGACGTAAAAACTTTGTAACGATTCAGGGGTCCGGAGTGCCCCAGAGTGTCTTTATTGGGGTATAGAGATTCTGAATTTTATTATACAATATTTGTTTCATCTCGGGTATCAGTGGTTTTTTAATACTAGTTGTATATTGCGTTCCTAGGAGGGAAAAAATAACGTAGAATGTGCTAGCCCTGACTCTTCCTAGGGGTGTTGTAAAAGGCGGCAAAGGGAGATTGTCCCAGTGTATACCAATAAGCATTTTAGGGCACCTGAACGCAACAACAGCATGCCCAAAGAGCGTTGGTGTCAGGCAGGCGGCCGGCTATAAACTAAGCAAACCTTGAGCAGTATAAATTGGAATGTTATCATCTAAATCACTTTCTTCGTTCACCGGCCTCTCGATATGGTCCTTTCCATCTTTTATATGCATTTATCACTAGCATCTTTCCGTTTTTAAGGTATAAAAAGAATGGCTAGAAAGGATGGATGGAAGAGTTAAAACAACGTTGAAAGAAGACAGGCGACAACGTTGACAGGCTAACAGAGTCTGAGACTTAAATCACTGATACTGCCAAATCGTGAATACATAATCATAAAAGGTTCAATTTAATTCATTTCAATCGAGAATTGTTACAAACAAAGTAACGAAACCGGGAAGAGATGCAATTATCAAAATAAATCATAATTACAGCAAAACATATTACTCGTTATTCAGATGTGCACACTTAAGAGACGTAGATAATTACTACACGAAAAAACTTCTCATTTGCCATGTCATCTTCTCTTATTATGCTTATATATTATAAAAACAAGAGTTTCAATAGTGACAATTAAAATTGTGTAGGTAGTAAGTATGTAAACAAGTACTAATAGTTTCTTTAAACTTAGGAGACAGAAATTAACATTGTATTATTTCTTTTTAATAGCCTGATAAATCCTACTGCTGGGCAATAAGGCCTTGTATTATTTAAACATAAATAAATATTGCAATTATTTACTTTAATAATTTACTTATAAAGCCAACAACAAGCATAATTTAGTGTGTATATTGTACATACATAATTACATACATAAATCACGCCTATATCCCCGAAGGGGTAGGCAGAGGTGAACACCCACGTTTCGCCAATTATGTTAGGTCCCATGTAATAGGTGGCGAGCCTATTGCCATTTATCGGGCACAAAAGTCGGAGTACATTGCTATTGCTAGGTGGTATAAGAGGAACGCTGCTGCCCATTCTTCATCATTGATTTATCCTTATTCGCCTTGTACGACACCCACGGGAGAGATTTGGGGTGGTGACAATTGTATTCTACTCTGCCGTCACCACACGGCACTACGGTATATTGTACAATAATACTAAATTATTATTAGCTAAATGTACAGTTCTGACACTGAACGCCGCCTATAACAGATGTTACACAACATTTCTCACAAAACACAAGTTATAAAATTTTAGCAATTTGCAAATAATTTTTCATTTTATCTATATTATTGTGATAAAAGTATACATCCACAATATCTTGTGAAACGAGATCGACTAGCATGACTAATTGACAGCATCCGAAGGTCTGCGCACGCGCCGGTGCCATTGCAGTCCATTACGACGATGTAACAGTATCGCATTGCTTCCTGCGGAACCAGCAAGTTCACGAGCATATTGTATGGCACTGTCAATGGATATTTTTATTGCATTCAGGGTTTCAGCTCGTATTATAGAAGGGTCACATAATTTACTTAGCCAATGTCATTATACTTTTCAAAGAAAAATTGAAAGAATAAAATTAGCATTTTGTTTCACGATGGATTTGATCAAGTTTCAAATACGCTTATAGATCCCGTATTCCAATTTTGATAGAAGCTAGATGATAGTTGTAAGGAGTAGGCTGCATGAACACCCACGTTCCGCGAGTTATATACTTAGGCCCCATGTACTGAATACTCAATATTTTTATTGCAAACCATAATGTAAAATGTACAATGTAAAAGGGGGCGATCCCATTGACATCTAAGGGGCATGTAAATCGCAGTATATTGCTATGTGGTATAAAAGGGACGCTGGTGCCTCGTTGCTCTCTGTTCATTGTCTTTTTTGATGTTACTCATTAAAGCGAATGGACATCAATTTAGTAAACTTCTTGAATCTTTTTTAACCGATTGCGTGGTCTAGTGGTTCGCCCACCGGAATGAAGATCCAGAGGTCCCGGGTTCGATCCCCAGGGAGGTACAACTTTGTGCTCGGTTTGGTTGGTGGTAGGACTTCTTTGAAGTCCGCCTGGCTAGCTACCACCATCTTATCAAAAATCTGTCGCCATAATAATAATGTTAATAGCATTATTGTTTTCCGACAATGTTTGATAAGATAGCCAGCCCCTCTTACATAAAAAAAATCTGTATTTAGCTTTTAATAATTAAGCGCGTATATATAACGCTTGCTATACGGTACTTATATGTAACGTAGTAGGCGTTAAGTTTCTCTCGCAGTCATAGGTTTCTAAAGTCTTTGCATAACACCTAAAGAATTACTCACGTACCTATCTGTTTGTCGGCACACAATAACAGCATTGTGTGTGCATCCCGCGCGCAAATACGTCTAGGTAAACGCAATGGAACTATTTGAAGTAGGTAATAAATTCTGTTAACTTTTTTTCTAGCAAAACTGTCGATGTGTTCTTGCAACGGTCTTCCTTAAGGCTTAAGTATCTATCATCATCTTCCTGCTCTGTTGCAGTTATCTAAGGCCAGAGCCATTAGTCCTCCTCCGGGAGTATCTAATAGACGTCATCGAGTCATCCACCATACCTTAAAAGTCGTAAGGCAACACACTAAAAGGTGTTGAAAGAGTTAGTACCCACAGAAAAGTGATGAAAAACAGCATGTAGAGTGATTTTTTATCAGAACAAAAGTAAAACTGACGAAACAGTTTTTTGGCACTAAGTAGTTGCAAAATATGAACGGAGCGGAGGGAACCCATACTCAAGGTTTTGATTTAGATAGATTTTACACCCGGCCGCCTGCCTGACATCTATTTCACTCCAGTTTGGATGCTTTTACGACACCACTGGAGTAAGTCGAAGCTGGACACAATAGCATAAGAGCGAGGTTTTATTAATTAATTTTAGCTCTATTGAAAATGTAGGTCAATACAGCTGTTATAAGTTTGGTGTGACAATTGTTTATAAGTGGAATCTTTTTTTATTTTCTATTGTCTACGTTTATTAATTGCAGGTCACATTGTTCGAAAAGAGCTCTGTGTCCGAAATATGTCATCAAATAGGATTACCACTGCATGACAAATTGAGGCCTGTTCTAGCCACTAAGGTTAGTCAGCAGCGATTACTCTTACACACAGCAGACGTCGACCAACCGCGTTCCGGCAGTTTAAATCCACTAGAGACATACAAGACAAGCATCTGTAAATGTGTACGATCAAGTGAATCAAATATAAAAGCTATATCATTTCATACTAAAATTAGATTCCAATCAGCCATGTTGGGTCTCACTCCTACCTCCCCGGTGCTAGCCAGGGCTACTCCATCATCCATCCTGAACCTTCGGGAAGCGCCGCTTTACAACCGCTGCACGCTCGCACATAATGGTCCTTCGAACCGGATACAGATTACAATGTTCTAAACGGACACTGTAGCCGAAATTTGTCATCAAATATTACCAGTACATAACAAGCCGGCCAAACTGCTGCCAGGTTCCGAAAACATCTAGACATTATTCAAATAGCCTAGACTGTACGTTGACAGAATATTTTTTAGTATGTATTACTATGCAAAGCTTGATATGAATGCGATATTGTTTTGTTTGAGAACAGTGCGTGTGCGATGCTTAATGCAATTTCAATCAACGAGTCGTGTGTGCATAATATGTATGATATCCGGTGACCATTACTTCTTTATAATAAGAGATTAGTTTATTGGCAATGTGTACTAATTGATGTTTAGCCAATTTGCGTACCTTTCAAGGCAGTGATGAATAATATTCGCGTATGAATAACAATATACAAGTTGCCTAAATTTTGGATGCAGTGCCTATTCCATTGTATTGTAACAATAGTTAATGGACTGGGTATTGACTTCGAACATAGAAAATATAATTTTCAAGTGTTATAGCGAGGATGATAGATGTGTTTCCGCGTTAAAAAATCTGAGAATCATACAAATTACAGTAACGTTTTTGTGTAAGATACGCCGTAAGAGCAACAATGAAAAAGCATGAAAAAATCGACATCAAAGAGACCTCCATCAAAGAAAACTCGCGCGTGATGATGTCTTGTGATTTTGCTATTACAAACATAGAACGGTGCCTAAAGGTGGACGCACATCTATCCGAGACGAACGCGCCGAACGCACCGAAGGCAACGAATTTAAAAAAATCTTTGCCCGTTTTGAATCGCCTGATTCGTCCGAATCTGTCAGAACTTCAGAAATCCGTATCCGTAGCCTCGTTGACTTAGGCGCGTTTGGCACGGATAGATGTGCGTCCACCTTAAGTCATAGTTGTAAACACAGGCGAAGGGGCAGCGAATTCGTTCAAAGGCGGTGTTGCGATGCGATGTCTCGCAAATAAACAGACGCGTGCGCGGGAGCAACGACACTGTGGGAAGTGACGCCAGATTCGCGGAACTGTCTCCGGTTCGAAATTCGAATTCGTCTGTTTAATTTTTTTGGACATGAAGAGGACCTCGATAGCCGGTGGTTTAGTGCGTTTGGCTTGCGATTAACTAAGCAATACTCGCTAAGGCCGGTCATTGGATGGGTGACCAAATATATATTTTCTCAAGTTTTCGGTTTAAGCCATCGTGGTGGGTTATGGCCCATTCTACATATTTTCTTTAATCTTGGGGACATAATATGACATATTTTATGACAATAATTGTATGCATCATTTTATAGGAATAATTACCGTGGTTTTTAATTTATTTTTTTAAGAAAGTGTATTACCTTTTTATTAACATTAAAGATATTATGAGCATCCGACCCAGAAACAAAAATAAACCGTGGCAGTCATAATGAAACACCCATTAATATTAAAAATTACCAACCTTTGAACTTAGCTGATTGCCTTAATCCCATTTATCGCTGCATCATCATTACGGCGATGTCCAGTAATTGCTTAAGCATGCTTTAATAGAGCTTTCAGATATACCGGTCTGCTCTGCTTACATAATAAACATAATCCATTGCTTCTTTTAATAACCCTGTGGTGACGGCAGAGCAGAATTCAATTGTCACCACCCCCATCTCTCCCGTGGGTGTCGTAGGTACAAGGCGACTAAGGTTAAATCAGTGATGAGAAATGGGCAGCAGCGTTCCTCCTATACCACCTAGCAATGTACTGCGAATGTTGTGCCCGATAAATGGCAATAGGCTCGCCACCATATTACATGGGACCTAATATAATTGGCGAAACGTGGGTGTTATTTCACCTCTGCCTACACCTTCGGGGATATAGGCGTGATTTATGTATGTATAATTATTATTAGTATATTATCGCAGCCTAGGGATGTTGTAAAAGTCGACAGAGGGGGATTTCCCGGTGTAGACCAATAAACACCCTAGGGACCCCGAATGGTGGAGAGCAAACCACAGCATACCTAAAGAGGGTTAGTATTAGAAAGGCGGCCGGCTGTAAGACCTAAGTCAAAACCTTGTACACCATTGGGTGTTTAGAAACTATTTTACACAGGACAGTGCCCTCTTTAGCCAGTGTCAATAGCAATAGCCAATAGCAATAGGGGAACTAGTCTAAAACGGGCGTTTTAGACTAGTTCCCCTATTGCTATTTTGATTTTAATTTGAACACTACATAAATGTTAAAAAAATAAGAGTGGGTTGCCCGGATCGCAGAGGACGCGGGTTCGATTCCCGCATCAAGACTCGTAATTTTTCCAACTTTTTCTAATCAAAATATTCTTTGTAGTTACCTATAACAATCATGAGAATTCCGAATGACAAAAAATGTTACTAAAAGCTTCTCACCGCCGAGGAGCGTAATGTAATGAATGACACCTCAATCGAGTCCTGTGCAGTCACGACGTATAATTAACTCTTTCTCTTGTCCTGGACCGCCTTTGTGAAAAGGTTTCTGTCCCGTGGGACCCCTCTGAACGGATACGTGCGTGTGTGGCTCGATTCACAACATAACAACAACTCAAAAGACACTCACTATCTACTACGTATGTACGATGAGTTATAGGAACCCCCAAAAATTATTTTACAAAGCCAAAACATATGATGTATTTTTTTTTCTAATTTTAGAAAAGCTCTGGTAAATATTTTAGGTTATTGAGGCTTACAGAAAATACGTTTTCCTACGTCGATGTATACGTAATCCTAGCTTAACATTATCATACATAATGTTAAGTAAATATTTTAGGTTATTGAGGCTTGCAGAAAATACGTTTTCCTACGTCGATGTATACATCATGCTAGCTTAACATTATGTATGATGTATTGTATGGATTATGTATGACTTTTCTAAAATTAGAAAAAAAAACACATCATGGGAACATTATTTTCAAAAAGTGGGAGACAATGCCGTATTTATCAGAAAACTTTTTTCATGGTAAAAACAAGAGACCTAGGTAGACTAATCGACGCAGATTTTTTTTTTCAATATAAATGATGTAAAATAGTTTTTAAAATGGCAAATACGTTTTCCTACGCCGCCATATACATACGCCTAACTATTACATCTAGAAGAACTCTTATTTCAACGGGATTACTCCATTTCTATAGACCCCTAAGACGGTGTGGTCAATTCCAAAGCTATGGTCATCATTTAAATAGTCAAAGAGAGTTGTAACTTATATTTTTTTCTCGACAGTATCATTAAGAACATCTTTGATGCTATCGCCAAGCCTTTCCCGTCATACCCGAAGGTCCTTTATCGATTAATTTTATCTATTGGATAGTGCCGGATATACTACACCGCGAGCCATGAAAGACACCAGACATTTACATACCATTACACTCCATAATTGGGACCCTCGTGTTTGAGATGAAATCAAATGATAATAACGCCTATTACAGATTAAGTATCATGGTGTCGTTATTTTGTTGTATCACACAGTACACGATTAGAGATATGGTTAAATGTCATTTGGATACCTCTTTAAATCAATTTTGAGCAGTGGAAAGAGGCGTGAGACAGATATGCCTCGACATCAAACAGTATTAGGAATACAGACATTGATGAGGGTTACTGTTGAAATCAATGCCTAAGGTTTACGTGAAGATTCTCAGGTTCTCAACGTCAAACACATCATAACAATGTTTTTACTTCAATGATTCCTCATAATTGAACGTCAACAAGGATCCATGCATCAAAATAACACCACGTTCACTGCACAAAAGTCCAATCTGAAACAATTTTTGAATGATTGAAATAAATATCTAACTGACGCCATTGAAAGCCCGCCAAGCACTTTAATACATGTATTCTATTCGTTTGAATAGATTTGCCACTTGTCTTAAGGGGCAGGTCGACTTTAGGCCCCGTAGCACGGGACGTGGAGAAAATCTCCTCGGGGAAAATCCCAATACAAAATACTGTTGTGGTACGGTGGAGAGAAATTATGTCCACGTCCCGTGCTAGGCCTACAGACGGTAGTGAGTGGCCTTTGCATTTTTATTGATGGCTTATTTTTTATTAATCTCTCTTACTTACTTGTTTCAGATCGCTGCTGCTGGCAGCCATCTTCCTTAGTTATTGCGTCACTTGGACGGCCTCCAGGCACCACCACACACATAATGTAAGTAAGAACATCGCTCTCATCTTCCTGTCCTGATTTGACGTTATCTGGGGTCGGCGCAGTGTGTTTGCTCTTTAAAGCTATTAATTAATATAATTTTATTATTATATAATTTTATTTTATTTTATTATTAATAATATTTTTATTAATATAATTTTAAAGCTATTAAATTTAAAGGTATTAACAACACCACTCTCTGTCTTCTATCTTAACCCGGGAGATATAGTACCTAGTAGATAGTTTCCGTTAGTTCCAAAGTGATTGAAATTGCCTTCATATGGTTTGTTTTTAAATCTTTATTTTACTGTATCCAAATCATTTGTGGTCTCTGCCTGCAGTCTATTGAAATACTACTCTAGGAGTTGGCTATGTTTAGGTTAGTACAACTATTAATATACAACTATTACAATATTAAAGGGATATTATTCATGCCACGTTGTCGAATGTACGCCCTAGAGCATTTAACCAAGTAATATAATAATTTCAATGTCGACAATGGTATATTTATTGCAATCAATTGTTTGAGCTATACCCAAATCAATCTCTAATAAGACTCCTGTATGAAAATAAATTGATGGAGTCATTTACAATTTAATGAGTGCAATATTGATTGAGCTGATTTGAAAGCGGTACTCACACTTTAGAAATTAAACTTTATAATAGATGTCTAAGGATGCAAATCGTGTGGACTTTGACGATGTTGTAAAGTCTGTTGAGCTGTTGACAGTACAATCTGCAGACGACTTTAGAAGCGCTTGTATAGTTCCACCTTGTATAGTTCCATCTTGTATAGTTCCACCAACTTATCAGGTCAGTTGATGGTTTCGCAAGTGGTAAATAAAGATTACGTCGTGGAAATGTGAAAATCTATGTGTAAATTGTAGTTCCAATTTTCGCCACAGTCACGGACCGTGTGGTGACAGCAGCGCTCAGTGCCAGCACTGACGACATACTGAAAAAGAAGGAAATGCTTGTACATTTTCACAAACATTCTTGGTTAAAATGTGAGTGTTAACTCACCTCTGTATATCCCTTCGATAAACAATATGCTTGATATATTGATTATTATACACGTTATCAGTGCCCTAGCCTGCTATGTAGGTATAAATACAAATATTTTTATAAGAGCTCCGGTCAATGTCTTAATCACAGTCCCTAAGGCAATAGAAAAGCACGACAGCTATCATAAATCCAATCAGGAGTGGCGCCGGGCACTGTCACGCCGTTTGAATCAGACCCAGGGTCACTCCCCAGCCGAAAACTAATAGATCTGTGACTCGTGGCTGGTTCATATTGTGGTCAATTGGACCGTTTGCGAAATGAAGTATACTATATTATATTATACTATACTATAAATATAGATCCCGGCACGTAAGTTGAACCAAAAGGACGGTCGTCTGCGCAGAGGGCCTATCCAAGTGGCTTTTCTATTCGAACGCATAGAATACAAAACTATGAAACTGACGTTTTGTTTTCTTTGTAATACGTCAGTTTCGTACATTTGTTTTTTATGCGTTTGGCCACTTGACTAGTACACAGGTAGGTATAATTGAAGGAAAAGTGTGTAAACTAAATTTTGAACGTGCAGAAGTCGGTATCCCTACTTTGCTCTAGTTACAGACATACGTCGCCATTGAACTACTATTACTAGCGTATATAACTCATAGGTCAACCTTTGTGCCGGGAATTGATTTATTGTCGTTAATTGTTTTATAATTGTTTGTTTCGTTTCTTGTCTGAAAGAGAATCGGCGTGTTAGAATCCCATACCCTAGGCAAAACCATGTACAGTCAACAGCACGTCAGACTACCACAAAATGGCAAAATTTCTCAATCGATTTTGTGCTCTATTATTACCAAATTAAGGTTGACAAATTATTGAAGATATACTATGTACTAATTAATATCTAAGCTAACGTCATATCAGATTTCATCAAACTAAAATTTTCTCATTATCGTTATAGATAATCTATTTTACATGCAGAGGAAAATAGGAAAGATGTCACAACTTTTGCCTACTCAGCAGAACTTTCCACATTCGAATGTGAAGTGTGTTTACACTAGTCGACATTTAACACTTAAAGACTACTTGGCTTTTGTTGCGTGTTGGTGGCAGGGTTTTGAAATGAGACTTTGAGACGGGTGCCCGAAAACAGACATTAATAATAATATAAATGGACATGATCATATTGGTCATAGTGCAGAAACAAGAGGTGGAATTACTAGGGGTCTCCAAACGAGGCTATCTTGGACTATTTGAGTATGTACCGAATTTTTTTGAGACCACTTTCAATCGTCTGAAATATTACAGCCAAACAGAGAGATACGTATGTGAATTATAAATCTTATTGTTTTTAATATGCCGCGTGCAACGAAACTTAAACATCACTTGTAAGAGAAAGTTTCTGGACTTGAACATATCATTGTGTCCATTGAAGTGCGTTTTAGGAGGCAATTACACTACCCAAAAAATAACAGCGTTCTGTAATAGAGTTGGGACAGGACATGACGACGAACTAACTATAGTTGTGTTTGATTCAAGACGCAAATTTAAGCAATAAACAAAATCGTGCAGTGTAAATCCCGCACAATTTCTAAGTCACTTCACTAGCCTGACAGGTGCGTCACTCAACGGCAGAAAGCAAATAAGGTACCGTCATTTACAATAATTCAAAATCAATCGTTATTCACGCACTCGATGTAGGAAATGCTGCAACTCTGTAGGGCTATAATTTACTATTGGTGGCAATAATAAACCTTAATGTAACACAGTAAGAGTGAATTCTTGTTGTTATGATCGAGCTGACAAGTTGTTTATCGTTATAACATTTCATTTGAGTCGCCGTCGTAGGAAGATGATTCCCGCGGTGAGGCATTTCAAATAATAAGGTGCTGTTTGAACTGAGGTATTTGAGTATTTATTTTTAAATTTGTTGTTCCATTTGTTGGATTTAAATAGTTATCTAAATTCATAAGACAAGAAAATGTCGTTAACGCTCTGTAAATATTACTATAATTGAAACGCGGTAGACACGGTATAGTATATTGTTTTTATAGACAAATATAAATGTGTTGCCCAATCTATCTATACCTTATTACATTAAACCCGAAGAGAATGGATAGAATGAATAATTAAAACGTATAACGATAATGATAATGAAGGATGATCACGAATAAAAAGATCAACTTCTTTAAAGTCTACTAAAATATTGCGTGAAGATATCTATTCTATTGAATGAATTCACCAAAAAGACCAAAAAGATCTTGAACATCTCGGAAGTTACTGTTATTGAGATAACAGTTTTTGGTTTATAAAGGCAGTATAGAATATCGAAACCCAGGATTTAACCCCTAAGTTCTTCTGGAACGTAGAACCGTTTACGCATGCGCATCAACAAGATAGTTGCGACATGTAACTTGGAAACTTGTCATTAATCATACTATGAGCGTCTAACTATCCTGTCTTCCTGTCATAGTGTTTATAAACATTTAAT
Source organism: Cataclysta lemnata (assembly GCA_963931975.1). Classification (NCBI taxonomy): domain Eukaryota; kingdom Metazoa; phylum Arthropoda; class Insecta; order Lepidoptera; family Crambidae; genus Cataclysta; species Cataclysta lemnata. The sequence continues at coordinate 11,195,838 of OZ008355.1, forward strand.
CTTCTTATAATAACTATTAAATTTTCTCCCAGCATATTATTATGTACGTTATATACGTGTGTTATCCATACACTACACGTTTTGATCAGGCGTCATATAGCTATATCCTTTGTAATTTTCATTATTCATATCATCTTGCACACAATCCTTCTTTAGCATCATCTTCCTTCCCTGTTCCCAGTTTATCTAGGGTCGGCGCAGAATGTTTACATCCATTCTCCTTAGTTTTATATCATCCATTACACCAGAAAGTAACCAGTGATGACTGAATTTATAGAAAACAATATAAACTACCATGTCTAGAGACCGATAAACTGAGAGAGTGATAACTGTCATATTATGACAGTTTTGGGTTAGGTTTTACAGTCGACCGCCTGCCTGACTCCAACCTTCTTTGAGTAGCTCATAACCCCTAAATGCTGCAAATTATAGTTGGTTTTTCATTCACAGGTCCACGGACATCGGAGTAGACACAGGCGACAAGGCGCCGGGTTGTTTCTGCCGTCGTCATACGTGATACCAGGAGGGGAGGGCACCGGCGCTTGGGGCGAGTGGGCTGATGAGACCCCTTGCTCGAGAACCTGTGGCGTCGGAGTCGCCAGTCAGAAAAGGATATGTCTCGAAGTGGGGTACGTAACCTCAAAATATTGTGTTGTATAGAATACATACATACATAAATCACGCCTATATCCCCGAAGGGGTAGGCAGAGGTGAACTAGCACCCACGTTTCGCCAATTATTTTAGGTCCCATGTAATAGGTGGCCAGCCTATTGCCATTTATCGGGCACAAAAGTCGCAGTGCATTGCTAGGTTGTATAAGAGTAACGCTGCTTCCCATTCTTCCTCACTGATTTATCCTTAGTCGCCATCTACGACACCCACGGGAGAGATTTGGGGTGGTGACAATTGTATTCTACTCTGCCGTCACCACACGGCGTTTATATAGAATGCTTTCTTTAAAGGGTTTCCATGATATGACACTGCATTTCATGAGGTAGAAACTGTTCTAAGAAGTGGGGTACGTAAGCTTAAAATATTATCTACTTAATAAAGAATGCTTTCTTTAAAGGGTTCCTATGAAATGACTCTGCATTTCATGAAGTAGAAACTAACTGTTCTAATAGTAGTGGCGGTAGAGCCGCTCTATTCAATGCTTTCTTGCTAACAGAGCTTAGAACTAGATCAGAATTTCATCAAACTCCCAACTGAATTAGCATTTGTTACATCCTTGTTGAAATATAATACACATTCTAGACTACTGTAACAGAACAAATGTTTTCAACAGTCCAGACGGCCGACCGCTATGCAGGGGAGGAGACACGAAGTATTTCTCCTGTGGGACCCAGGACTGCCCTGACGGCACCAAGGATTTCCGCGCACAGCAATGTTCCGAATACGACAACGTTTCTATCAAGGGTATCAAATATAAGTGAGTATATTTTCATTTGTTACGATTATTGTTGTAACTGTATCACTCTATTTTGTGTTCAACATATGAAGGTAAAGAAGACAAAAAGATTATAATAGGGACCAAAATGGTCTCAATCATTTACTGACTATGGTTCTATTACTGTTTATGGTTCTAACTCCTTAGAAACCAACTTTGAAATAATTTCGCCTTTTCTTTTTACAAAGAATTACCTTCATAAGGAGGTGTTCTGATATTCTAGATCCGTAAATATACATACATTATGTCATGCCTTCCACAGGGGTAGACAGAGATAATTTCTTTTCACTTGCAACGATCCTTACATACTTCTTTCGCTTCATCCAATGTCGTTAATGTCTTCATGCATGCCCGTTGGTTTCGGGTACTCTTGACCTGGTCTTTTTTTAATAGACTTTCAATTTGATTATAAAAGATCCGCTAAGGCCTTCTCCTTTCCATTTCTCCATTCACTTCCGCCATGTAAATCCTTCCTTTCTAAATCCATAAATTTAGTTTTATGCTCAATATGCTCAAATTGTTGTTTTCATTTCTTTTATATAGAAACTGATTATTCCATACCCCGTATTATATTATATAAGCCGATTTCAGTTGCTTTCATTACCTATCTCTCTCATTCACTGAGAATAATACCAAAGTGTGCGTGATGGGTAGACCAACGCAACTTAAATCAGCTTACTTAATACGGGGGCTGAGCAAAGATCAATGCAAAGATTGCTAGTTTATTTATCCTACTTTCAACAGATGGGTGCCATACACGAAAGGTCCCAACCAGTGCGAGCTGAACTGCATGCCGCGCGGTGAGAGGTTCTACTACCGACAGAAGAACAAGGTTATTGATGGAACGAGGTGTAACGACGAGTCGTTCGACGTCTGCGTCAACGGCATTTGTCAGGTAGGCATATGAAGAGACTTTAATATGTTGACCATTTGGAATATCTTCGTTGCTAACAGCAAAAAGGCTACATTATTATTAAAATACATTGAGGAGCTGGATAGCGCAGAGGCTTGTAAGCTCGGCCTACGATTGTGTAAGCTAAGTTTGCTTAGACCGGTCACAGGATGGGTGACCAAAAAATTATTACCTCGAGTTCCTTCGTTGGTCCCCGCTGCATCTGCAGCCGTTAATAGCGTCAGCGTGTTGGGTCATGGCCATTCTCCCTATATTCTTCCATTCATAGGAAAGGCTTAGGCCCTAACAGTGAGGACATTAAAAGGCTGGTGATGATGAGATTTGGCGCGAATGTGTGAGGTGAGCGTGTGAGAATCACAACGCTCCAAGCGTCACAAAGATGTCATAAAAGAAAAGTCTTATTGTCTCGAAGAATTGGTCCCTAATAGTTACGCGGATATTGCCACTGCTGGTTACACCGTTTTGCACTATCAATGACGATTATAAATAGAAGCAACCCATTGAAATATCTAACGTCTTAAGTTCTGTCATAACTGCTCAGGAGCTGTGGTATGCTCGCTCTGTTTTCTATTACATACCTAGCCATATTTACTAAAGCTGCTAATTAAATGGGTGCCCACAAATATAATATCTCGAGTTCCTCAGTTCTTCGAAAAGCAAGTTAAGCGTGTCAGGTTCTGGCCTATTCTTCTTATATTCTTCCATCCAAAGCGAAGAACTGTGTCCCGTAGTCCCAGCACTGGACAAAGAGTTAACTCTTTAAAGAGCTGGTGATGATGCCTTGACTGATAATATTATAATTGTTGACAACGTTGCTTGCAGCCTGTAGGTTGTGATATGATGCTGGGGTCACCAGCTCGCGAAGACAAATGCCGGCAGTGCCGTGGCAATGGCACCAACTGCCACACCGTAGGCGGCGTGCTCGACACACTGGATCTCAGGAATGGTAAGGCGTGGGATTTTGCGGAAACAGTCTCTCTGCTCTTAGATAACCTAATTCAGCCATTATTGCGAGAGAAAAAATGTACACCAATTTGAAATGTAAACAACTTTCTTTAAAATTAATAAGATTGTTTACATTATGTCTGTTGCTATAATGACTGGAGTATACACTATAGAGATTCATTCAAATATCATGTTACTTGTCTTTGTTTTCAGGTTACAATGATATGTTGCTGATTCCTCAGGGTGCAACCACCATTTCCTTTACTGAAATCAAGCCGTCCAGCAATTATTTAGGCAAGTTCTTATGATACCAGCCACTACAAACTCGAATTACTGATAGATCATTTATGTAGTTTGATTAATAATAAAATTAATTACAGCGCTCCGAGCGAAGAACAACACATACTATCTTAATGGGGACTACCACATCGACTTCCCCAGGAGTATAGTGATTGCAGGCGCCACCTGGTACTATGAAAGGAATCAAAACGGCCTACCTTCGCCCGATAAGCTTCGTTGTCAAGGGCCTACAGACGAACCTTTGTTCTTATCGGTGAGAATTTTCAGATGCTAATTATCGTTGCAGAAGAATATAATGTATCGTTCTTCAAATTCTAATTCTTTATTTGCGTTAAATAGGGTACATATTACAATATGTTAATAGTTATTTTCATCCCACCATCTCGGAAAAAGCGTTTTTGCTCTTCGATATCTGAGTGCAAAAGCCGTTTTTATCCTCTAGAGGTTAAAGTAAATTTGAATTTAGAACATCGTGTGCAGTGAGTTTGTGAATTCAAAACATCATTATACCTATTTATTTCTACCTCCATGGTGCCGAAATTATCATGCAACCTATTTTAATTTGTTAAAAACTCAGACTCGGAACCTTCTTGGTGTACTTTTTTTGTAATTTGCTTTGCGCGCGCCATTTTCTTTTCACGTCATAAATTTGTTAAAACCTTGGAGTTCCGTGACGGTCAATCAGCTTGGCGTCAATCTTGCTTTAAACGTTTTTAATCGTCTACAATGCTTGCTTGATGCTTGAGTCAAGCATTTAAAAGCTTTTTAGGTTTGTTTGATTTGTTTACGCTAGCAACGGAACAAAAACATACAGAAAATCAACGTGCTTGACTCAAGCTGATTGACCGTCTCGGAACTCCATTAGGGACGGTAATTTTTATTAGGGACTTACAGGTGTGTCTGGATGAATATTGCGGGTGTGGCTGGGTGGATGGGTGGCTGTTGGAGGTGTGTCTGGGTGAATGGGTGTTTTGAGGGTGTGTCTAGGTGAATGAGTGTTTTGTGGGTGTGTCTGGGTGAATGGGTTTTTGTGGGTGTGTCTGAATGGATGGGTGAGTATTGTGGGTGTTTCTGGGTGACTGGGTTTTTTTTGGGAGTGATTAGGTGTTTTTTGGGTGTTTCTGGGTGATTGAGTGTTTTTTTGGGTGTAATTGGGTGTTTTGTAGGTGTTTCTGGGTGAATGGGTGTTTCTGGGTTAATCGGTGTTTTGTGGGTGTTTTTGGGTGAATTGGTGTTTTGTGGGTGTTTCTGGGTGAATGGGTGTTTTGTGGGTTTTTCCTGGGTGAATGGGTGTTTTGTGGGTGTTTCTGGGTGAATGAGTGTTTTGTGTGTGTTTCTGGGTGAATGGGTGTTTTTTGGGTGTTTCTGGGTAAATGGGTGTTTTGTGGGTGTTTCTGGGTGAATGGGTGTTTTGTGGGTTTTTCTGGGTAAATGGGTGTTTTGTGGGTGTTTCTGGGTGATTGGGTGTTTTTTGGGAGTGTCTGAGTGGATGGGTGTGGATGTTGTGGGTGTTTCTGGGTGGGTGTTGAGAGAGTGTTTGGGTTAATGGGAGGGTGTTGTGGAAGTTTCTGGGTGAAAACAGAAACTGTTGTGATTGTATTTTTTTTTTTGTATTTTGCAATTTCCTCGTTGGGGGGGATGAAAAGTTACGTGTTGCACTCGAGTGCAAAGATTTTTCACCTTGTGCTCTTTTGATTCCCTCGCTATCGCTCAGGATTCTAATTTTTGAATCACTCGCTACGCTCGTGATTCAATTTTAGAATCCTTCGCTAGCTCGGTCATCAAAATTGAGCACGCGGTTAAAAAACAACTTTGCACTCACGTATAACAAATAACTATTGTTGTACGTGAGTGCAAAGTTGTTTTTTAACAACTTTGCACTCACGTACAACGTTGTCACGTACAAACGTTGCACTCGAGTGCAACACGTAACTTTTCATCCCCCCCAACGAGGAAATTGCAAAATACAAAAAAAAATACAATCACAACAGTTTCTGTTTTCACCCAGAAACTTCCACAACACCCTCCCATTAACCCAAACACACTCTCAACACCCACCCAGAAACACCCACAACATTCACACCCGCAATACACACCCATCCACTCAGACACACCCAAAAAACACCCATTCACCCAGAAACACCCACAAAACACCCATTCACCCAGAAACACCCACAAAACACCCATTCATCTAGAAACACCCACAAAACACCCATTCACCCAGAAACACCCACAAAACACCCATTTACCCAGAAACACCCAAAAAACACCCATTCACCCAGAAACACACACAAAACACCCATTCACCCAGAAACACCCACAAAACACCAGACACACACACCTGTAAGTACCTAATAAAAATTACCGTCCCTAATGGAGTTCCGAGACGGTCAATCAGCTTGAGTCAAGCACGTTGATTTTCTGTATGTTTTTGTTCCGTTGCTAGCGTAAACAAATCAAACAAACCTAAAAAGCTTTTAAATGCTTGACTCAAGCATCAAGCAAGCATTGTAGACGATCAAAATGTTTAAAGCAAGATTGACGCCAAGCTGATTGACCGTCACGGAACTCCACGGTTTTAACAAATTTATGACGTGAAAAGAAAATGGCGCGCGCAAAGCAAATTACAAAAAAAGTACACCACGAAGGTTCCGAGTCTGAGTTTTTAACAAATTAAAATAGGTTGTATGATAATTTCGGCACCATGGAGGTAGGAATAAATAGTTATAATGATGTTTTGAATTCACAAACTCATTGCACACGATGTTCTAAATTCAAATTTACTTTAACCTCTAGAGGATAAAAACGGCTTTTGCATTCAGATATCGAAGAGCAAAAACGCTTTTTCCGAGATGGTGGGATGAAAAAAATATAATGATCTTTATCCATTTTAATAATAGCATGCATCTTTGCCTGTGCGTATATCAACGCTTATGTTCAGACCTCAAATTTACAAACCTAATTATGTCTGGCTTTGTATTGCTCGTGAATCTTAGCCGGAGTATTAACGTCAATCAACGTACCTATAGTCATTACTTATTACAAGCTCTTCTCAAGCGTTTTTTAAATTATTTAATTTAAACCTTACACTACTACAAATCTTGAGTTTAAATATAAATTCAAATGTTTTATTGCATACCTTTTTTTTATATTAGTTCTTAAATAGACAGGAAAGGCACAATTATGGACCCTGATGGGCACAGCAATATAAATGAGCTGATGAGAGGGTAGATTTTTTCATAATTTAAATAAAATTGCTGTGGTATTTTTACAGATTATGAATTTTTTATTGGAAGATTGAAGCTCCTTTATGTTTTATAAGACACGTATCTTCTGATGTGTAGTTGCTGGTTCAAGAGCCAAACGTGGGAATAGAGTATGAGTACAGCATCCCGACTGCGCTGGCACCGCCGGCCAACGCGCAGTACAACTGGGTCTACGACGAGTTCTCGCCCTGTAACGCCACCTGTGGAGGCGGTATGGAACTTTTGGCACTAATCAATTTTCTCTTAATCTTGTGGTAAATTCGGTCAATCTATCAGGCAGTTTACTTAGCGTAGCTGCGGTAGATTAACGGGACACATTACTTGTTGGCGCTATGAAAATATCCATGAAAGCTTTGAAGCTTTCAATTATTAATTACTTAACCCGGGAGATTCTTCATTTAAGCTCACTTCTAATCTTCATTGTTCACCTTTACCTGACATCACACCTGTACTATTATCAAATGTTAGAATTACTCAAGATAAGTACAATCGAAGTTTTCGATTGTTCATTGCATACTCAAAGAGAATCTTCATTTAAAGTCACTTTTTGTCCTTTAATCTTCACCTTTACTTGACTATTTTCAAAAAACTTTTATATAATCGATATTAGAACCATTGTACACTACCCTCTTTTCCAGCTTAACCGACTTAACATCAGACAGAATGTATCCTTTGCACTTGATTCAGGAGTTCAAACCCGCAACGTGACTTGCCGATCTCGCGAAGAGTTGGAGGTGGTAGAGGCTGAGCTGTGCGAGGCCCAAGTGAAACCTATTTCCAGCCAGACCTGCAACACGAACGCGTGCCCCCCACGCTGGGTAGAGGGCGAATGGAGCCCTTGCTCGAAACGGTGTGGGGAGGGAGGCACCAGGTCTAGGCAGGTGCACTGCGAAAAGATCATCACTAATGGGTGAGTAGAGTTCATTTCAGTTTGTAACAAATCGGAACACATTATGGATGCTTAGAAATGAGATCCTCACTATAGATCGAATCTGGTTAATGCAATTCAATTTGCTTATGCTCGTTTACCGCGTTCTTCATGACATATTGTCCCCTGATCTCAACACCGAGCACTCTGTGTGCCGTAATTTGTTGCTGGTAAAATAGTTTAGGAGCCACGGAATTAACATGCCGGAATGAATGAAAACAAAATTGTACAAAGCATTCGCAAATGCAATAAAGATAGGGATGGGGAATATTGTTTTCTTTTCTGCCGTCACCACACGGCATGACATGGCACCTCTTTAACTGCCGCACTCAGAAACGTTAATTAACGTTAATGAGTACTTAATGTCACTCTATTCTTACCGGGTCTATGGTATACATTTTAATGGGCTTTTTTTACATTAAGTACTCATTAAAGTAAATGGACGTCTCTGAGTGCGGCAGTATGTGTAAAAAAATTAACTAACTCACTTGTATTGTAGATTCCCGTCTGTGGTTGGTGACGATGAATGCTTTGAGCTGTTGGGGAAAAAACCTTCGCTTTTCGAGAAATGCAACGAGAACGCCACCTGCCCTATCTGGTTCACTGGTCCTTGGAAACCTGTAAGTAAAACGACCCCTAAAAATATCGCTTTTTAAATTTAAAAAGGACATAATTATCGAATTACCTCCTTGCAAAAGAGAGTGTAACCCCCGAACACGAAACTCTACCCAAATTTTGAGCACTGCTCAGAAGTTAAGTGGACAATCTGTCAGAATTTGTATAAAAGAACGTCAATTTTGACAATATGTACTTAAATGTTAAGTAGGTCTCAAACTCTGAGTAGCGTTTCTATATTCGGGAGTTAATTTTGTAAATTTAAAACAGGGAATGTATAAGTATCTTCGTGGTATTGTTAAAAAAATAGTATTAACTGCCGCAATCAGAGACGTCAATTTACTTTAATGAGTATTTAATGTCAAAAATTTTCATTCAAATCTAGACCACAGATCCGGCAAGAATAGCGGCTAGTTTCGAATTGTTATTTTATGACGTTAAGTACTCATTAACGTTATTTGACGTCTCTGAGTGCGGCAATAAGTCTCTATTTAACTTTTTCTTAAAACTTAAAACTTACATACATACATACATAAATCACGCCTATATCCCCGAAGGGGTAGGCAGAGGTGAACTAGCACCCACGTTTCGCCAGTTATGTTAGGTCCCATGTAATAGGTGGCGAGCCTATTGCCATTTATCGGGCACAAAAGTCGCAGTAGATACATAGCTAGAAGGTATAAGAGGAACGCTGCTGCCCATTCCTCATCACTGATTTATCCTTAGTCGCCTTGTACGACACCCACGGGAGAGATTTGGGGTGGTAACAATTGTATTCTACTCTGCCGTCACCATACGGCATGCATACAACTTAAAACTTGCCCTATAGTATTAAAAATTATCTTCTTTTCTATTGTATAGTGCGACAAGCTCTGCGGCGAAGGCAAGCAGACGAGGCAGCTGGTATGCTACCAGAAAAACGGCGCCAAGGTCGAAGTATTGAGCGACGACATGTGCACAGAAGCGAAGCCCCCTGCGGAGCAAACTTGTATTCAGCACCCGTGCGATGGCGTCGACTGGGTCCTCAGCGATTGGACTGGGGTAAGGAAGTCTTATGTCTGAAGACGATGGTCTTAATACGTTCGTATTACCAGTGATGACGCTTAACAATGTCTAAGGCTATTTTATGTACACCTACTTCATGTTCTATCAGGCTCAATTTTATAATACCGACATAATATTCTTTGCAGTTTTTCAACTTAATTATGGTTGTCCGTCATAACATTGAATAAATTGCATAGAAATCGTCATTATTTTTAGAATGATCCCCGTTACAACGTTAAGTAAAGTCAATAAAAATATCCTTAGATAAAGTTGGTGAGTGTTTGGTACTAAAAACGTGGCCCGCTTACAACAGACCTCATAGGAAGGCTCAAAGTCATTCAAAGGGCAATGGAGAGGGCTATGTTCGTTGTTTCCCTGCGTGACAATATCAGAAATGATGAGATCCGTAGAAGAACTAAGACATAAGAATTGGGGACTTTATGTGGCAGTGGGCAGGGCACATTGGGAGGAGGACTGACGGCCATTGGGGCGGAAAGGTCCTCGAATGGCGGCCGCGCAATGGGAGATGCAGCGTTGGTGGACCGACGATCGACGACGAAAGTCGCGGAAAGGCGCTTGATGCGGGCAGCGTAGGACCGATCGGTTTGGAGATTCTTTGGGAGGCCTATGCCCAACAGTGGGCGTATCTCAGCTGATTGACTGAAGAAAGTCTTACTGTTGTTATTACCTTTGCCACCTCCAAACATTTCTTCCTGTTCCTCTGCCACTGTCTTCTTTTTTCTCCACCTATGTCCTCGGTATTAGGAAGCAGAAAAAGATGGATGGATTATGTGCGGTAAGATATGAAGGTGATGGTTGTGTGTGTGGAAATAACAGGTGACAGAAGGGAGTGGAGAGACAGGACATACTGCGTAAATAGGATAGGATAATGTTGTGTTAAAGTGATGACGGCTACTATAACGTCTTATTGTTACCTAGGATAGTAGGTCCTATACCCCTTATGGCTTTAGCAGGAGAATTTATTGTATTTAATTGTTGCCGTCTTAGAATAAAAATAATTTCATTTCTTTTCATTTCATAGTGTGACAACTGCCTGTCCCGAGTGCGTTCGCGCACTGCGCTCTGCTCCACGAAGGACGAAAAGGTGATGGACCCAGAGCTCTGCTCGTACCACCCAAAGCCGGTTCTGGAGGAACCATGCGACCGAACCAAACTGCCGGCATGCGAAGTGCAGTGGTACGCCACGCAATGGAGCAAGGTAATGATTGATTTCAATAAAAACTTGTAATGTTATCAACTTCCTTCGAATAATATTGTTACCTATATATTATTCGAAGGAGGTTGATACAGTTTCAGTAGATCAGAATCGGATTGTTTGTTTTTTCAGAATTTAAGTTTTTTTTTGTGTTTACTGAAACATCAGTCAACACAAAAAAAAAACTTAAACGGAAAAACTATTTAAAAAACTCATTCACAAAGTGAAGTTATATTCTCTTGTTAGTTAATTGATCACCAGATTAAAATGCCTTATCAACAAAAAAACTGTTTAAAGTGCTTCAAAAATACCATTTTTTCAGGAAATCGCTGCTTCGTTAAGCATTTAGTAAGAATTTGGCTTGCATTCAGTTTATTTTGATGAGGACAATAATAGATGCGTCCTTTTTGAATGAAATGGTCTGTAGTGGCATCGGCGCTACCATAACCCTATTCAAATTGAAAACGTTTATTGCTTGACACATTACCCCTACCCCAACCTATCTTTTTATGATGACCTGGTCAGTAATATTATGATTGTTTTAGTGCTCAGCTGAGTGTGGAACAGGGGAACAGACACGCCGTGTATTCTGTGGCTTGTTCGACGGGGCATCCGTGCTTAAGGTGGATGACAATCGTTGTGACAAAGCCACCAGGTACAACGACACGAAGCCTTGCGAAGTGCCCAAGGACAAGTGCCCATCCAAATGGTTCGCCGGACCTTGGTCTGAGGTAACATAATTTTTTTTTTTTAATAAAAAAGTTATTTTCTTACTCCTCAATTTCTGTTATGACATAAATGTTTATTGTTATCATCCCATCATTCACTCTGTTCATCGCTCTCAACATGGTCCTTTCTCTCACTTTTCTATACATTCGTTCATATCGTTAGCACGTTTCCGGTGTAATGGATGGACCAGGACGGCCGAGTGGTATAGGCAGCCCCGATTGCAGAAAACGCGGGTTCGATTCCCGCATCAAGTCTGTAATTATTCGAACTTTTCCTGACCTATTTTTATTTGTGAAATTTTTTGTAACATATTATATAAATCAAAATATTAAATATTTCACGACTACGATTTACGTGCCCGATAGATGGCAATAGGTTCGCCACCGAACATGTTAAATTCACATCTGCCTTCCCCTCCGGGAATATATGATAACTAATATCATAAGATAGAATATAATAGGATATCTAATATATTAAAACATTTTATGACATCTTTCATTAACTCATAACTTCATGTAAAGGGAAGAACAAACTTGCTGAGTTTCTTGCCCGTTCTTCTCAGAACAAGGGCTCCTGGTAGTTTACGAACGGATGGTGTAGCTTATAACGTTAAATATTGGAAGCTGTTTTTCTTTTCGTTTCCAGTGTTTAACGTTATTTCTTTGACGATTCATGAGTGTATGCAATCATACCTTATATATAAACCATATTTTCATTTTCATTTTTCATTTATAGGCGTGATTTATTGTATTTAAGTAAATATTTTATGTTCAGTGCACAGTGAAGTGCGGAGGCGGCGAGCAGTACCGGCGCGTGATGTGCCTCCGCGGCGACGTGCCTGCCAAAGACTGCGACGTTGATTCGGTGCTAGATTCCACGCAGTCCTGCAACCATGGCCCCTGCAATGAAGGTATTTGGTTGTTTATGCCACACCTGACCATGAAGTGAACTTTTCCGCCTGCTACGCGTACGGAGATTCCCACTTCCTGGGTCAGGGGGTGACTAAAACTATGACCTTACCTTGGTCGATAAAAAAGAAGCCCTCAGATCGCATATTTATCTGATACTTGCGATCTGAGAAATTCTTCGTTTTATCGCCTTTGGTATTATATTCAACTTGTACGCATGCCGTATGGTGTAGCCGTGTGGTGACGGCAGAGTAGAATACAATTGTCACCACTCCGAATCTCTCCCGTGGATGTCGTACAAGGCGACTAAGGATAAAACAGTGATGAGGAATGGGCAGCAGCGTTCCTGCTATACCATACCTACCATCCAGCAATATACTGCGACTTTTGTGCCCGATTAATGGCAATAGGCTCGCCACCTATTACATGGGACCTGACATAATTGGCGAAACGTGGGTGCTAGTTCACCTCTGCCTACCCCTTCGGGGATATAGGCGTGATTTATGTATGTATGTATGTACACGGCAGGGTCCGTGGTGGGTTATGTGGGACTAGTACTCTCCAGCGTCGTCAGAGCGCCAGGAATACCCACTAAAAACCACCCGATGGTTCCGGCCTTCGCACATAGGATTAGGGCAACAGCTAGGCTATATGTTAGTGCACCATGAGTACCCTCAAAATACGCAATGTTTACAATCCTGTCCATTCAAAGGTTGTCTGGAAGAGATCGCTCTTAGCGATAAGACCGCCAATTGTATCACTTTTATTGTAGTAGTAATAATTTTTCTTGTTTTGTTTTAATTTGGTGTGCAATAAAGAGTATATCTATCTATCTAGGCCTTCTTCCCAGGCCTTGTTAGTCAATGTCCGCTGGTCCGGAACCTATCTCCGCGCTCAACGCGCTTCGCACCACAGCAGCGCTGCAACACGCCGCCTTCTTCTCCCAGTTTACCCAATAACATAACCAACTACAACGAAACCAACACTCATTTGATTTGATAATGAAAACGTTGTGTTTATCTTCGTAAATAACTTCTGTTCATGGCTTAATATTATTTTGTAGACGATATTCTGCCCATGAATCCGAACTCAACACCTATAATGGATGACGAAGACTACGACGAGTGCGAAGAAGAAGAGGAATATCCAGAAGTTGGCGCAGAAGCAGATCCTAGCTTAAGCTTGGCGGTAATTCAATATATTTTATCCTTTCCCTTATTGAAACAATAGTGTAAAGATTATATTATACAGTTTTTGGTTTGGAAATCCCTATTAATTTTATTTAATCGGGATCTCCAAACAAAAACCAACCGTATTTTTATATTTTATTTAATTACAGTTATATCTATTTTCAGACGGATGATATGATGTTTAGTGACAGCCCTTACACAGGTAGGTTGTTAATCAAATTTAAGTCAAGCTGTATGTATATATATCCAAATATTAAAGAAAATTACAATCGTAATGTTGTTTGTGCTATTCGCAGAGTTGGAGTCAGAATTCACAACAGACACTGGCTCTGGATTCGGTAAGCAAATAATCTTTGTAGACGTGCCATTATCCTATATTGATGTCTAATATTAATTTTACTTTTTCTAGATACCCTGTCAACAGAAGGATCGGGTCTAGGAACAACAGACTCTAGCTCATCAACTGAGGAAGAATGGACAACTTCGGAAACGGGTTCCACATCAGAGACGTTCGACTCAAGTACCGAGACAGAAGAAACCACTGAAACAGGAACCATCGATACTGGCTCTACGGATGCCTCTAGCACATCAGAGGCAACTGAAGCTACAGATAAGGCTTCAAAATCATCAGACTCCACAGAAACAACAGATGAAAGTTCAGCTGAAGTGTCAGAATCATCAGTAAGCACCGAAGAAAGCTCAACGAGCTCTTCGGACATGTCAACTACGAGCGAACTAAAAGAAACAGGCTCTACTGAATCTAGTGCCACTGAATTAGATAAATCCACTGAGATGGGCTCTACTGACAAAACATCAGCATCTGTTAATACTGAGACAACTGAAAAATCAAGCAGCTCAGATGAAACAACAATATCAGATGTTACGAAAACTTCTGATTCAACAGAGATTTCAGAATCAACAGAATACAAAGACGAAACATCATCTGAATCTGATTACACTGAATACTCAAGTTCGGAGTCATCGGAATATACGGAGGAAACTACTTCTGACAAAACCGAAACCACTGATGAAACCACTGAAAAAGAGTCTACAGAACCTTCAGGATCTACCGAAAAAGATACTTCAGACGTTACAGAAGAATCCACAAGTTCTAGCCCAACTGAGTCTGCTTCGGAAAGTTCTTCTATTGCTGGATCCACAGATGACAGTTCTGAAGTTACTACCGAGTCTAGCGCAATTACTGAAGAAAGTGGTAGTACAGCATCAGAATCCACCGAGGAGACGACGGAGTTGGGTACTACTGAATCTTCTACGGATGAAGGCGGTTCCACTACGGAATCTGGAGCAAGCACTGAATTTGTCACTACTGAGTCTGACATTAGCACAGAATCTGATCTCACTACTGACGCTGGTTCTACGGCATCATCTGTCGATGTCACTGAAACTATTTCCACAGACGAAACAGGTTCAACTGAATTTACTACTGAAAAGTCAGGTAATTTTACATAGTATTATTTTAAAAAAACTTACTACAACAGTGTATTTTTATTATATTTTATGCAAATACATATTTGATTAATTATGTTATTATCAGATGCAACTACTGAGGGTAATACTGAAGAAACTGTTTCTACAGAAGAAATCACAACTGAATCTGCAAATACTGATATAACAAGTGAAGCGACTGAAGAAACTGGCTCCACAGTAACGGAAGAATCTCTATCCGAAAGTACCACAGAGGAGAGTACCGAAGGTATCATAAAATTAATGTTATTTACCATGTGACAATCCATACGAAATGTTTAAAGCTGTATGTAAATAATAATCGAAATGTGACTGCTTTTACTAAATAAGATTTAAAATATTTCGTTAAATGTGACCAGTATTGTAACCACTAACATGTTTCTCGAGAGTGTCATGTAAGGCAAAGCTCGCCCCTATTACATGGAGGACCAAACATAGTTGTCGAAGTATGGGTGTTAATAAACATGGCATATGTTCCCTTCCAGGATTAATAGGTGCGTGTGTGTGTGTTTGTATGTGTGTGTGTTTGTGTGTGTCTCTCTGTGTGTGTGTGTGTGTGTGTGTATGTTAAATTTTTGTGTCAAAAGTATATTAAAAAGTGTATTCTTCAATAATTGGTTTACATAATGGTAACTGCAATAAAAAGCACTTTTTTCCTTACAGTTGCCTGTTTCTGATATCTGCCGTGTTTTTTACTGTACAACAATACATTATCGAAAGTATGTTTACAGAAACTGGAAGTACCACAGAAAGTTCCTACGAAGAATCATCTACAACTGAAGGTATTGAAGAGTCTACACTAACGGGAGAAACTAGTGAGTTCAAAATTATTCCAGCATTGGCTAACACAAAACAGAATGTTCTTTTTGTTTGCGATAGCGAAACAATAATGCTTTTTGTTTTATCAGCTCCGTGGGATTGGGCGACAACAATTGAAGGAGCTTCTAAGAAGCCTAAATGCAAGCCGAGAGTTTCCAAGTGCGCTAAGAGCACGTTTGGTTGCTGCCCTGATAAAAAAACAGCCGCTGCTGGTCCGTTCGATGAAGGTAACCATTTTGTTTCAGTCAAATAATTATCCATATCACCAGCACCGTTCCAGTGTGATTGATGGTATGAATCAAAGGGAATTGGATGGCTTGATGACGTCTGACTGACATTAATCGAAACCTACAGTACCCCTGATAAACTGGGAACAAATATAATCCAGACGAGGAAGATATAAATATGCATATGAAATACATCCCGCCTCAAGACCATAATTTTTCGAAATTCTTTTTCTAACCACCAAAATCTTACTACTAATTTTTCTAACATTTATATAATGTTAAAATTAAAATCGAATAGTTGAAATACATCAATTTCAATTAACATAAGACACAAGCAAAATATTATTTTCATCCCACCATCTCGGAAAAAGCGTTTTTGCTCTTCGATATCTGAGTGCAAAAGCCGTTTTTATCCTCTAGAGGTTAAAGTAAATTTGAATATAGAACATCGTGTGCAATGAGTTTGTGAATTCAAAAATTTTGTTTGAAAGTTTGAAAATTCTAATTTTTGAATCACTCGCTACGCTCGTGATTCAATTTTAGAATCCTTCGCTTGCTCTTTCATCAAAATTGAGCACGCGGTTAAAAAACAACTTTGCACTCACGTACAACAAATAACTATTCTTTCTTTTGTAGGTTGCGCAAGCCCGAAGACTTGCAAAGAGACTAAGTTCGGTTGTTGTCCGGATGGCGTATCACCTGCACTTGGGCCAAAAGACAAGGGATGTCCAATACCGCCTTGCAATGAGACTCTGTTCGGCTGCTGTTCGTCCGACAACAGTACTGCTGCTGAAGGCAACGACCAAGAAGGATGCCCACCCATACCACCGGCTTGCAAAGCTTCCAAGTAAATTTAACTTGCGCATTTATATCTTCTCAGACCACTGCCAAAGCTACATCCATTTGGTAGACTGTTCTGTACGATATATTTATAAATAAATATTTATATTATACCCTAACAAGATTCAAACCTCTTGACTGAAAGACAGCGATCTAAATAATCGATAAGTTCTTGCAGAAATCTCTTTAAAAATCCCAATTTTAATTTCGGAGTTACACCCACTTACAATGAAGAGCTATAGTTAATAGAGTAAAAGAACGGGACAATGATATAAATATACTAATAATTTCACAAGAACAATTGACATTTACTATTTATCAATTATTATTGTAGATACGGATGCTGCAAGGACGGCGAAACCGAAGCAACTGGCCCCGCTAAGAAGGGATGCCCTGAGACAGGTAAATATATGTATAGAAATCTAGCTAGCTATAGCTGTAGTGAAACTGAATATCGAAATATAATGAGGAATGGGCAGCAGTGTCCTTGGTGCAACATCTAGAAAATTATCTACTGCGATAAGGTTACCGATGACCTGGGGGCCTACCGCCTAACTCGATTGTTGATGATAGCTATATTGCAATGCACTGCTTACGGCTATAGCAGCCATCCTAAATTTTTAGGCGGCACGGATTTTGTGCCAAATTCATACTAAATCATTCGGTGATCATTCAATCAAAGCTATCGCTAATAGTTTAGGTACATTTGGTGCGAAATGACAGCGTGACGTCATAAACTATAGCTTTTGCTTTAGCAATCGAGTTAGGCGGTAGGCCCCCTGGAATAAGCTGGCAAAACACGAACGAAATTATTATAAAACATGGACTAAGTTAGTCATAGTTTAAAACTGATGCTGTCACTTTTATGTGCTGAATGAAAGACAGAGTTAGGATTAATTTTAATTCATGACTAACTTTAGTCATTGTTTTATGACAAGGGGTTCCCCCCTTGTAAAGTTTAAACACTTGACTAGAAAGGCGTAATTTATGTGTCATAATGTAATCAAAACGCAGAAGCTGTAAACTATTTTAATTTTGTATCAGTTCAAAAAGAAAAAGAAGAAAAGGAGAAAGAGAAGGAGAAAGAGAAAGAAGGGTGCGAGAAGTCCAAGTTTGGATGTTGCCACGACAACGTTACTGAAGCCGCCGGACCTTCGGGTCAAGGATGCCCTTGCAACGCTACAGAGTTTGGTTGCTGTCCTGACGGTGTCACTACAGGTAATAAAAGTATAAAAATAATACATGTCTGCATAACGATAGGACCCTCTAAAATTATCAAACACATCGATAGTCATTGAAGTATCCATGACATCTGGAAGTCATCATCATCACTATTCCCACTGCTGCTGGGGCACAGCTCTTACCTATGGATAGAAGAATATAAGGAGAAGGGGCCTTCTTAACCCACAGTAGATATTTAAGACAGCCGGGACCAGTGACTTAACGCGCCTTCCGAAGCACGGAGTAACTCGAATACGAAGTAATATTCTAATCTATATTTCGTGTCACAGTATTTGCTATCGAACTGTTCCGAAACTGCTTGACGATTTTTTTGTGTTTATTTGGTAGGTCGGAAAATAGGTTGTAGCCTGTATTTTATACCCCTACTCGATAAGGGCGTGTATTTGCCCTTATCTGCGTTTGCAGGGTCAGCTTGTAAGAGTATAAGTTGTGTGCAAATGGTGTTTTGTATCTGCTTACATGAACTCCATATTATGCTTCAATTATACAGCTGGTGGAGCACAGATGGAAGGCTGTATGATGTCCTGCAACTCTTCTGATTACGGTTGCTGTCCTGATGGGCAGACGCCAGCACACGGACCGGACCACGAAGGATGCTGTCTGCTGTACGCCTACGGCTGCTGTCCAGATAACTACAAGCCGGCAGAGGGGCCAAATCATGAAGGTCCGAATCTTTTGTAACTAGGCCTCTTCCAGAAAGTTTTTCTAACTCATTTGGTACATCTACAACATTAAAAAGCCAAAAACTTCAGACCCAATTACGACCTCCAGAACCAGCCAGTAAGTAGTCTTTTACCAGGAAATGTAATAGGAAGGTAGAAGGAATAGATATTCTAGAATATTTTACCTGATAATCCTACCTACTGAATCGAACAACGACTCTTAGACTGGTCCTGACATTCATTCCTTTTTGTCACTCTCCTTTTACTCATTCTTTTTACATGACTTAGGCATGCAAGCATCCCTTTCCTAATTCTCGTCATTACGTCTCGTTTCATACCATACCTTTCTCTAATCACATTATTCAACAATCGATCGCTCAGCCTTACCCCAGCGATGCTTCTCAACGCCCTTTCTACTGCATTTATTCTACACCCCTACCCAACCGACCCAACTTTTTAAAATAAACCCGAAGTTAATATACTTAACTAACTTTGCACAGGTTGTGGATGTCAATTCTCGAGGTACGGTTGCTGCCCTGACAACGTGACTATCGCCCGAGGCCCAGACAATCACGGCTGCGGCTGCCAGTACACACAGCACGGCTGCTGCCCAGACAGGTATGTATAACCTCATGCAGAAGCAATAAGCTTCTGAATATTGACATTCTTCAAGTTTCGAATGGACAAGTAGCAGAATTATAAATAAATATTATTAATCTAATTAGTCGGATTCGATTATAACCCTCTTGGCCGATAGCCAGCGATCTAAACATTTGACCAAACCGGCCGTTGTTGTTGATGACAATGTATCTAAAATAATCTAAATAATAAAATCTCTTAAAAAGGCCATTTGTCGCAAAAAATCGTGTTTTAGTATTTTCAAGTTCTTATGAATATGGTAAAAGAAAAAAATACTGAATATACGAGTATTTGATTATAAGAGGCGTTATTGACAGTATTATATTAAGATTACTTACACAAAGTTTCGTCAACAAATATCAGTCACGTTTGTAATTTGTTACTAAATGATCAAGTAATCATGTCTGCTTCCGTTCGCTTACAGACACACCGAAGCCACGGGCCCCAAATTCGAGGGCTGCAGTTGCGACACCTACCAGTTCGGCTGTTGCGATGATGGCGTCAACATCGCCAGGGGACCAGGGCAGGCGGGCTGCTCTTGCCAGAAGTCCGAGTTCGGATGCTGCGGCGACGAGAAGACCCCGGCCTCAGGGCCAGATCAGGCAGGATGCACTTGCGCCAACAGCAAATACGGCTGCTGCCCTGACGGCCACACTGCTGCCAACGGGACCAAGTTTAGCGGATGCACGGATAAACCTGAAAATCGACAAGGTAAGGGAATAAGAGACCTACTCTTCGCAGTGGAATGCGTTTACGCACCATACCAGCCGCTAGCTAGGCAACTGGCCCTCCTACAAGCCCTACCTACTAAACAAGTAGCCAATCTGTTCGAAAATCTTTGACAACTTCTCTGACATTTGACAGGACGGTCGCCATGTTGTTTTCTCTGTAATACGTCAGTTTCATACATTTGTATTCTTTTCGTTCGAATAAATTGGCCACTTGTCTAGAGGAGCAGATATAGCTAGGCAGAGAGATAGAAGCCGGGATGGCGAAGATAAGCACAATTTTTTTTTAATTCTCCCTATATTTTAGGGAAGGCAAAGGGTCTAGCCCATACAGCCAAGTCTTTAGTGTATATTTTATCTGTAGTCTTATGAAATAATGAGTGGACGAAATGTATGAATGAAATGAATTTTACGTTAAAATATGGGTGTCACACATTTTAACGCATCAAGAGCGCGAATTTGATGGTAAAATTTCATGACGGTGCCTGATGAGGTGGACATAACCACTATTTATAGTAGTCTTCACCACAACATCAAACACGTCACAAGACTTGTTTTCAATGATTCTGCATAATTGCACATCAACACGGATGCTTGTGCATCAAAATAACCCACTTTTACTGCACAAAATCCACTGTAACTATTTTTGAATTCGTCCTATGTACGTACATGTCCCAAGCGCTGCTCCTGACTTCAGTCTTTCTTTCTCTAGCACTGATCTATGGAACCGGCACCCTCATGTTAAATAAACGTGTATTTATTATTATAATTCTAAGGGCCTGTTTCACAATCGAAAAGTAAGTTCGAAATAGCTTACTTTGCAGATCATTTGACAGTTTTCATATGAAATATATGTCAATTGAACTGCAAAGTAAGCTACTTCGAACTTACTTGTCGATTGTGAAACAGGCCTTAAGTGTATGTTTTATTATATGAATATATTTATAAATAATCTATGTTTATTAACTTATTTATGTAAGTTTATGTAATCATAATCTTTGTAAGGTAGCTTTGTTTTAAGATCATTTATTTACATCACAGTATTCACTTTCTGCACCGCCAACTAATATTTCTGTACCCAGCTTTCCGGTTGACTGGTAGAGAATGCCTAATGGCATTAAGTCCGCCAATTGTAACTTTTGTGTACAATAAAGTTTAAATAAATAAATAATTAAATAAATGCTAATAATAATGATTTTTCTCTCAATATAGAACAGAATTACTTTAGTTTCTTTTTGTGACCCGTATTTATTTTTGTACATAGCTGCCTGCGCCCTGTCGACTGATCGAGGCCCATGCACTAACTATTCAGTGCTGTGGTACTACGATATGGAGTACGGCGGCTGCTCAAGATTCTGGTATGGCGGGTGCGACGGAAATGGCAATAGGTTCACCAGCAAGGAGGAATGCGAGGATGTGTGCGTGCAACCAGCTCCAAAAGGTAAGAAACCGAATCAAACATTCAGAAGCAATCACAAATATGTAAAATAAGCGATTATAATAAGATAACCACCAGGTTTTGACAGTTCCTCCATAATTATGATAAAATGTCAAAAAACCGACGTTTACATTATAATCGAGTGTTAAGTGTTGGTTAACTCCAGCCTTAGTTGGCTTTTTACAATGAATTTGATTTGAGATACTTTTTACGTATAATTTTATGAGTGAGACAACATCATCATCAACAAAAACCCTTTGATGTCTTCTCTACTATGACACAGACCATCCCTATAAGCTAGCCGAGTGTGGACTGGTGGGTATTAACGACTGCAGATGCAACCGGCACCAACGACTTGACGTGCAGAAGCACTGAGGAACTCGAGGTACCATATTTTGGTCACCATCTAGAAGTCGGTCTTAGCGAACATTGCTTAGTTTACGCAATCGCAATACGATGGGGTGAGACAACAAATCTAACAGCCGTACCTACTCAGCAATTAACGTTAATGAGTACTTAATATAAAAAATGTCAATTCAAAACTAGTCCCTATTCTTGCCGGATCCATGGCCTGGTTTTGATTGACATTTTTTTTGTATAAAGTACTCATTAAAGTTAATTGACATCTCTGAGTACGGCTGTTAGATTTGTTGTCTCACCGTATCGGGTCTCCTTTTGTGAGAACCTCAATGGCGAGTGGGTGGCGCAGTTAGCCTGCGATTGTGAAAACTAATCAACTCTGCTAAGGCTGTTCACTGCATGGGTCACCAAAATATGGTATCTCGAGTTCCTCCGTGCTTCGGAAGTCACGTTAAGCCGTTTGTCCCGCCTGCATCTGCAGTCAATTGGCGTGCGGCAGTAAGTAATACAAATGCGTATTTCTTAGACGCGTGCAGCCTACCTAGGGTGAAGGGCGCGTGTGTCGGATACCACCCGCGCTGGTACTACGACACAGAGCGCGAGCAGTGTGGCCAGTTCATCTTCGGAGGGTGCCTCGGCAACGCGAACAACTTTGACTCCCGCGAGCTCTGTCAGACGCAGTGCGAGCCAGCCAGGTCTAAAGGCAAGTTCTGTCCTATGAAACTGGCTTTGAAGTTAAAACATATTCTTTGCTCCTCATCAGCCACGTCACACATTTACATTAGGTATGTGTGCATCATTGATATATCTGTGTGTGCATCCAGTATGCAATCCATACAATATGCCTAACGCATAAAGTGATAATTATATATAAAGTGAACTCCGCCCGATACCCGTTAGGCAAATCCCACTTCCTGTAGGCCTATTCGCTAACTTTTTTTGACACTTGAGAGTGATAATCACTGAACTATTTACTGATCCATTACTACTTTACTATAACGCTATTGTGACACTTGTCCTGTGAAAACAGTAATGGATAAGTAAATAGTCCGGTGATCATCACTTTCAACTATCAAAATAGTTAGCGAATAGGCCTACTGGTCAGGGGGTGACATACTATTTTTAATTTACGTCGGGCGATAACAAAGAAAGGCTTGGGTGTCAAATACTTGCGATCTGAGACATTCTTTGTTGTATACCGCCCTTGGTATATAATATCCTATTTAACTGTTAAATATAGATATTTTTGTTTATTCAGACATGTATCATGTGTGCATCTCCCTCTGACTCTCTGTCTGTCATTGTTTGTATGGTGGGTATTAATTCACCTCTGCCTATCCCTTCGTGGATGTAGGCGTGATTTATGTATGTATGTATGTAATACAAAGCAGGCCCTATAGATTTGTTAATTTTTTGTATGCTAGACAGATAAGCTGTTTCCCAATCGAGCTTCACCTGGAACCCCTAAACCACAGAGGGGCTGACTATCTTATCACCCATTGTCGGAACACGATAATGCTGTTAACATTATTATTATGGCGACAGATTTTGATAAGATAGAGGTGGCTAGCCAGGCGGATTTGAAGGAAGTCCACCAACCGAGTACAAAGAAATCATCATTGTTCATCTTTCCCACCTCCTAGATAAGTGCTCCCTGCCCATTGAACGCGGGGAATGCAACGGGGACTACTTCCGGTGGGGATTCAACAGCGAGACCCGCAAGTGCGAGCAGTTCTCGTGGGGCGGCTGTGGGGACAACTCGAACCGGTTCCTCTCTGAGACGGCTTGCCTGCACCACTGCAACCCACCAGGGGCGCCGCAACGTGAGTACTTGGCTTTGACACCACCTTGGCTTTGAAATCACCTTCGCATTTCTAAATGTAAGCAAGTATAAGTCTATGTGGTACCTGTTTTACCCAGTTTTCCATTTTAATATAAATACGTATTTCTTACACTGATGATTGTCACCACCCCAAATCTCTCCCGTGGGTGTCGTACAAGGCGACTAAGGATAAATCTGTGATGAAGAATGGGCAGCAGCGTTCCTCTAATACCACCCACTTAACATTATTTGCGAAAGTGGGTGCGAGTTCACCTCTGCCTACCCCTTCTGGGATATAGGCGTGATTTATGTATGTATGTATGTTTCACTGATGCGCGTGAGTACCTTGGTTTCATCACGCATTTTTAAATACAAGCAAATATTCTATGTGGAACCTATTACCCAGTTTTCCATTTTAATATACACTAGAGGACGGACAATTTTTACTAAACGTATTATACCGTACATAAAAATATAAACAAGCATGTCTCGAGAACAAATGTCTGTTCTGTCTAACAGAAACATTTGCCCCTACCGGGATCCGAACCCGGGACCTCTTGGCCGATATCTAGCGATCTGACCACTAGATAAAACCGGCGCGGGCGATCAGTTTTAATGGAATAATTGGATAAAGGGACAGTCTGAATGTGTCACTACTAGTAAAAATTAGAGAAGAATTATCTCTTAATTTGATCATAAAAAAAGCGACGAACATTTGACGAGGAAGATTAATGACAATTGAGTTATGATGAACTTTGTCATTACCAACTATTCTGTGATGATCAATGATTTTGCATTAAATCAAATCAGGAATTTATGAATACTTCCATAGGGAAGGCATAGGGTAAGCCTTTGGCTGTGGGGACGTGAACAGTTTTCATAGCGCATGGAATGTGATTTTAGTTTAGATGCATGGGTAACATTTATGGTAGATAGATGGAATATGGTACATTCTAGCCTCTTACTTTATAATTAATTAACATTTCCTTCTTTGGCTTTTGGACATAACAGTAATACATATCGTTGGCTTCAAAACAGACATAGAAGTGACGTATAAAAAAGCATAATATTTTTTCTATTAAGCCAATCGTTACAGTTTTAACGGTACACAACCTCTATTTTTTTCATGTTTATAGGATTATTCTAAAAAAGTTTGAGTATTATGTGGCTACACTGGGGACAAAGTTAACTTATTAATTTTTTTTGTCTCCTGAAAAGTAGGGATTTGCTCATACGCCCCTCTGGTTTGAAGCCCACGATATCACTGAATTGTAGAAATTATCTTAGGGGCTTGTAATAATCTACGGGGGAAACTTGTACTAACAACTGGGTTGCACGCGCAGCTGTATGCAAAGAGCCGCTAGAGGCTGGCAATTGCACGGAGAAGCAGCCCGCTTGGGCCTTCAACCAGACGGAGAACAGATGCGTGCCCTTCTACTACACCGGCTGCGGGGGCAACGGCAACAGGTTCGACCAGGAAGCCAGCTGCAGCGAGGTCTGCCCCAGCACTTATGGTGAGCTTCCCTTTGGTGCGTCCATAGGTATAGGAACAGGTTACAGTAACTACATCTGATCAAGAACGTCAGACCTGTATAAGACTTCGTGTCTTACTCTTCCTGCCCTGCTCCCAGTTTATCACGGGTCGGCGTAGTGTGTTTTCTTATCCATTTATATCGGTCAGACGTCATCAAGCTATCCACTTGATTCATATTATCCATCACACCAAAAAAGTGCTTGTGATGAATGAATGTATAGGAAAAATAAGTAAATGACTATCTAGAGAACGAACTGAGAGATAAGAATGTTGAGATGGACGTGTGGAGTAACAAAAAAAGATAAATTAAGGAATGAGTAAGTACCTACCTACGTAAATCTGGAAGTGATGCCAATGACCGAATAGTTAAAAGGAAGCCGTTTAGCTTGACATGTTATGAGACGGGATGATATTAGGTAATGTGGCTAAAAAAGTTATAGACATGAATGTTGATGGATGTCGAAGTAGAGGAAGACCTCTGAAAGATGGATAGATTGTGTGAAGTATGATATGAGGTTGATGGGTGCAGATTAGGAGATGACGAGTGATAGGAGAAAGTGGAGAAATAGGAATGCGCCGACCCCAAATATAATGAGATAGGGGCCGGGTGATGATGGTGATGGGGGTGATGGGTATCGTACCTGCAGTTATCTCTTCGAGTACCAAACTACGCAAATACGAGTAGGCATTGGAACCATCAGGCCGAAAGCTGTTTTTTCAGCTAAACTAAGCCCTAGTTGCTAGGTAAGTAAGTAGTAGGTACGTAGACGCTTAGTAGAACTTACCACTTAAGGTCTTGATATGTAGAAACTAATATATCTAATAAATTACACATCGCTTCTTGAATATAAAAGAGACGCAAATCAAGTACGCTTTTCTGGCAAAAATAAGTCTCAATACATTTTGATGACATACTTAATCTTTCGATGTATTTTGGTTTTGGGTCGTTTTTTATGGAATGAGCGATATTTCATTAACTTAATTTGGCTTGCTGTTTCTGTTCTTCTGGTATGGGTTTGGTGTTATGGATTGGTTATGGCAACTAATACGCGCGCTTTATTTTTTATTTTTTTTAAATATTTAGTACATTGACAGTGTTCTTTGTTTTACAGTGAAGGACATTTGCACGCTGCCCGCTTTGACTGGTGAATGTGCAGACTACTCTGAAAAATGGTACTACGACACAAGCATCAAGATGTGAGCGTTATTTATATTACTTGTCTTATTTATGTACCTTTTTGGATTTTGTTAGTTATTTTGAAACATTACTTTTTTATGTTAGTAATTTTAGATATCTTTCCATGTTAAATATTATATCAATCAGTTTATATACAAGAAGTTTGACCTTCGTGCTTCGGAAAGTACGTTAAGCCTTTGGTCCCGACTGCACCTGAAGTCGTTAATACCCACCAATCCGCAACGGCTTGGTTGGATATGGCCCATTTTTTTTATAAATATTTTTACACTCACACCTATCATCTAGCTCAAAGTAAGTAGCCAAAGCATTTGTGTTAGGGATACTAGGTGACGCACATATTTTTAATATAATTTTGAAAATATAATACATAAACATATACAAAACCATGACTCGGGAACAAACATTTGTGGTTATCACAAAGTTTGCCCCTACCAGGATTCGAACCCGGGACCTCTTGGCCAACATCCAGCAATCTGAGCATTCGACCAAGGCGGCCGTCATTCTCACCAATCTCCCAATATTCTGCCAACAATAGGTAAGGCCTATGCCTCAGCAGTGGGGACATTAGAGGCTTGGGTAATGGTGGCCTTACCCCGTCATGTACCTTAATATAGAAAATATCGATCGTCAATTTCCGTGCAGATGCCGTCAATTCTACTACGGTGGTTGCGGTGGCAATGAAAACCGGTTCTCAACGCAGCAGGAGTGCGAGAACCGATGCTTCGAGCGAGAGGTCACCACGGCGGCGCCACATCTCGAAACCACCACCGGTATGCTACTTTTAAAGCCAGACAGATCAACAGAGAGACGATTGACAATATTAATATGTGGAACCTATTACCCAGTTATATTATATGTATATACATTTTTCCCTTGGTCGCTCCTTATCTTCGGAATCAGTACGACTTTACTTAGCTCATTCATCTTTTTTCAAAGATTTTCAAATTCTTTGTTGAAGGCTCATAAGGAAAGAAAAATTAATAGAATTGATTAAGCTTTATGATAGGCAGCAGATAAATTAAGTTACTAACCACACAACAATCATGTTGTATTTGGCCAATGGTAATGATGCTTCTTTCCTTTGTTTTGCCATCCCGTAATCGTCGCAAGAAAATCTGGTCATAAAATATTACCTAAATATGAGTTATTAGGTACATGTTAATATATTTCGATCGTTTACGTTTACAGTCGGCGATTTATGTTACCTGCCTTCTATGACTGGAGGCTGTGATAACTACACTGAGATGTGGTTCTACGAAGCCAAGAGTAGGAGGTAATAATATTTAATTTTTAAATAAACTACTTTTACAGATTAGACTCGCCTATATTTAGAAGTTTTAACCTCCGTGGTCTAATACTTCGTCCACCGGAATTAAGGTCCAGAGGTCCCGGGTTCGATCAGGGGAGTATAAATTTGTACTCAGTTTGGTTGGAAGTAGGACTTTTTTGAAGTCCACCTGGCTAGCTACCACCATCCATATTAATGTTATCTACATTATTATTGTGTTCCGACAATTTGTGATAAATAGAAGGGCTGCCTCTGTGGTTGAGGATTCCAGGATATTCCATCTTCGGCCCAAATCTTCACTTTCTATCAGGTGAGATGAAGGCCAAGAGCTTTACCTGTCTAGTCTGTCTAAGGGACAGTTTCGTCGATATAAAGATTTTTAAAACGTCAACTGATTTCAGGTGCCAACAGTTCTACTACGGAGGCTGTGGGGGCAACGCCAACCGATTCGCAAACAGGGAAGCGTGCGAAGGGCGGTGTGGCACGCCAGTTACCACCACCAAGCGACCACCAAATTACGAACAAGGTAACTATCTATTGAGAGACAACCAAAAAAGTTTATGAAACAAATTCTTTAGGAACTTTCTTACTTACACTTTACACATTAAAATATGAGTGTCACACATTTTGACGCATCTAGGGAATCCTCAGCACGAATCGAGTGGTAACAGAGTTTATGATGGCGACTGGTGAGGTGTTAAAGATCATAACACTTTTTTTTCAATGATTCCTCATTATTGCACGTCAACAGGATCCTTATGCGTACAAAATAGCATCACTTTCACTGCACAAAGTCCACTACTACAAACTATTTTTCAATGCCCTAAGCAGAGAATTGTATTCTGCTCTGCCCTAGGCAGAGCAGAATACAATTGTCACCACCCCATCTCTCCCGTGGGTGTCGTACAAGGCGACTAAAGGTAAAAGACAGCGATGAGTAATGGGCAGCAGCATTCCTCTTATACCACCTAGCAATATACTCGATAGATGGCAATAGGCTCACCACCTATTACATGGGACCTAACTTAATTGGCGAAAAGTGGGTGTTTCATTCACCTCTGCCTACTTCTTCAGGGATATAGGCGTGATTTGTGTATGTATGTATGAAAAAAAATCTGACTGACGCCATTCAAACGCACCAAACACTAATGGATCACCGTTGTGCCCTTCCAGAGATTTGCTTCCTGGGCGTGGACAGCGGGCCGTGCTCCGGCACGCAGGCGCGCTGGGCGTACGACTCGGAGCGCGGGCTGTGCGTGCCCTTCAACTACGGCGGCTGCGGCGGCAACATGAACAACTTCCCCGACGAGGAGTACTGCCAGCACGCCTGCGGCAACATACAAGGTGGGGTTGCACGGCTAGGTGGTCACAGAGCAGAGCAGTTACCACCCACCACCTTTCAAGATCCCGTGGATGTCGTAACAATCTCCGTGTTCTGTGTTTTACCCACCGGAAATAAGGTACCGACCAAGGTCCAAAGCCTGATCCCCAGTGGAGTACAGATTTATACTTAGTTTGGTTGGTGGTAGGTATCCGTATATCCTCCTTTAAAAAATCATCCATCTCTTTTTTGGTATTTCTCTCCTTTTACGTCCTTTAACGTTCATACCAGACATTCTTCTGCCAACATAGCTTTTATCTGTTCTCATAACATGAGCAAACCATCCAAGTCTATTACTCCGTAGCCACTACCGCTGCTTTCGAAGTAACCCTGAACTTTAAGAGTTACATCTACTTTAATTTGGATGTTGTTCCAGATGTGTGCCAACTGCCGATGATGCAAGGTCCTTGCGATGACTCTGTGATGCAGTGGTTCTACGATCCTGCGTCTGATACCTGCAGCCAGTTCACGTACGGTGGCTGCGAAGGAAACGCTAACAGGTGATTTTGGGGATCACATTCAGTCTTTTTTATTTATCACCTTTTTAAAAATACCTTGAATAAAGGGCACTAAATAATAAATAACTAATAAAAGGCACTGCAAGCCAGGTAGGCTTGCAGTGCGTCCTTACAATTAAAGTCAAAATCTGGACAATACTTTATCTATGTAGGTAAAGTCCTTTGCGACATTAAATCAACAACCCTCATTGTTGATTTAAGATCGTAAAGAACGGCTTAACGTCTGCTTATGTTCAGAATGTAATGTCATCATAAGAGACCCCTTATGAAGCTCTATAAGGCGTAGGATAGCTCAGTAATTTAATTTTGGATACATAATGGCCCGTAGACGACCCACTAGGCAATATAACTCTGTATCTAAAAGACACATTGTTTTTTGGAACCATTAGGAGCGTGTAGTACGTAATTGATGACAATGGTATTAACTATCAGGTTTGGCTCGATGGAGGACTGCGAGCGACGCTGCCGTACTGGACCAGCACCTGCAAATACCACTGCAGCACTCAATGCTACTACGACCAGCGCACCGGTAAACCATCCATACTCATTAATATTTCAATTGCCTATAACTGTAAGAGCAGTTAGTTATATGTACGTGTTAATAATTTATTAGTTAATTTTAAATGCTGTATCTTATGTCGGTAATTAATAAATAAATAATAAATTTCTCGACATATTCTTCTATAAATTGAATTGAGAAGGACTGTGCCACAACAAGCGATATTAAGCAGATGGTGGTGAATAAATATTTGTAAACTTGATTCCAAACTGTTCAGATTAACTCAAATATTACTTACCTATACCGCCTTTGGAGATATGTCTTAGCTGTAATGGACAATTTCTAAGGCGATTATAAAGATAGCTTTTATCTCTGAGAAGTTTAGTCGTATTTTGTATCCACCGTCGTATACCGTCTGGTGATGGCAGATCAGAATACAATTATCACCCCCATCTCTTCCGCGGGAGTCGTACAAGGCGACTAAGCGACGATTAACCACCACATAGCAATATGCTAGAATATCCTTAACATAGTATTTACATAGTACTAATTGTATCTTGTGAATTGTCTGTGCACAGCGCCGTGAAGATCTGCCTGCCTGCCGCATCACGCCCGAGCCCAACGAGGAATGCGACCAAGAAATGGTAGTGTGGTACTTCGACCGGGAGTCGAACTCGTGCGCGTCTTACAAAAACGCCGCCTCCGGCCGCGTGTGCCGGCGCACCGGCGTCTTCGAGACTGAGGAGACTTGCGAGAGAGCTTGCGGAGCCTTCAGGAATATCAGTCAGTTTACTCTTTTTTGAAATATAACGTGATTATAATTATTATACCTGGTTGACCTATGGGCAACGCAGTTAAACGTTTTCATGTATTAATTGAGCTTCTGTATGAGGTGTGACGTATGTGTTAAACTATAGCAACGTAGGCCATAGCTATATACCCACTTCTACAGGTTCAAAATTTAGTTTAGACATTTTTCCTTCAAATATAATCCTGCGCAGCGACCGTCATTTTGGTTCAACTTACGTGGAACTATGTATAGCATTCCGCTTTAAACTCCTATGTGGTCTAGTGATTTTCCCATCGGAATTTGATCCTGATGTCCCCGATTTGATCCCCAGGGGAGTACAAATTTGTACTAGGTTTAGTTAGTGGTAGGACTTTTTCAAGTACGCCTGGATAGCTACCTCCATCTTATAAAATCTATCGTTATAATAATAATGGAAATAGTATCATTATGTTCCGGCAATGTGTGATAGGTCACCGGCCTTAGCGTTCATTGCTTAGTTTTACGCAATCGCAGGCCAAGCGCGCTATGCCACTGCGCTAACGAGCTCCTAGTCTTTTCTTTTTTCTCTGTCAAGAAGTAAGATAATAATATATGGTTATAATTAGTATGTGGTGACTTATGCTGCATGCTCCTCAACAGACGTGTGCCGCTACGGAGTAGACCCCGGTCCTTGCCGTGCAGCCATTCCCAAGTTCTATTACGACGAAGCTCGCGACACTTGCCTGGAGTTCGGGTATGGCGGCTGTCACGGCGGACCGAATAGGTTCTCCACTGTACAGGAGTGCGAAGATGTCTGCAAGTATGAGAAGGGTAAGTGGGATAAGCGAAAAAGTAGTTGGTGTCGCACAAGGGGGCTAAACAGTGACGAGGAATAGGCACTCATCATCAGTGGGTGTCAATTCACCTCTTCCTACCCTTTTGGGGATAAACAGGCGTGATTTATGTATGTATTATACTTTTAATTGTAATATTTTATCGCCAGATCCGTGCAGGAGAACACCTAAACCAATAAACTGCCTCGACTATGATGAAACATGGTACTTCGATGAATCGCGGGACGAATGCTACCCGTACGCCAGTTGCGACCACAGTGACACTAGCAGGTACAATGAACAACACATACCTAACCTCTGACAAAGACAATGTAGTCGTAGCATCGCGACAGGAACTGCCTCCGTGGTCTAGTGATTCGCCCACCGGAATTAAGATCCCGAGGCCCCGGGTTCGATCCCCAGGGCAGTACAAATATGTACTCGGTTTGGTTGGTCGCTTACCATCCGGTGAGATAAAGGCCAAGAGTTTCCTAGAATTTTAAAAAAAGAACTACAGGACTACATGCTATACTCTTAGTTTCTTTATAATATTTTTTTCTAACATTTATATAATGTAAAAAAAAAAATACGTTATTTGTTTCGAACGATTCCCACGTTTTTGCCATTTTCTCAAAAACTACACAGTCTTTTAACTAGAAGGTACTTTTAACTACCTTCTAGTTAAAAGACTGTGATATAGCGGTAGACATTCTAACTTTTATCTATTTTGCATCAGGTTCTTATCCCGAGAGCAGTGCGAGAGTCAATGTAGAGCGCGGCCGCCCGTACTCACTACCACGGTTCGCCCCCGTCCACCACCTGAGGTAAGATTTATCATATTATTATTGATAGATGAATAGTGTCACAATAATGAAATCAATTGTAAGACTGTAGTCAAGCAGAAAGAATCCAACTTGATCAAATAATTTCTTTGGGAGAGTAAGTACTAAGTAGTATTTAGAGAATGGTCGTACATTGCAATAGATTGAGGTTTACCTTTAACGTGTTACCATATAATTTTTGTAAGCCTTTGTAAATGCCAGGAATAAAGTATTTCATTCCTGGCATTTACTAGTCAAATAGGACTAATCTTCTTAATAATACTGAAAATATTTACCGTTGAATCATAATATCAATCATAATATTATTAATATTGTTGTAACGAACTTAATCAATAACACCAGCATATCGTACAGTACAGAATTATACCAATACATTTCTATTCTACATACATACATATATACATAAATCACGCCTATATCCCCGAAGGGGTAGGCAGAGGTGAACTAGCACCCACGTTTCGCCAATTATGTTAGGTCCCATGTAATGGGTGCCTATTGCCATTTATCGGGCATAAAAGTCGCAGTACATTGCTATTGCTAGGTGGTATAAGAGGAATGCTGCTGCCCATTCCTCATCGCTGATTTATGCTTAGTCGCCTTGTACGACACCCACGGGAGAGATTTGGCGAGGTGACAATTGTATTCTACTCCGCCGTCACCACACGGCTAATTCTAACTATTCTATTTCTATTCTATCTTGTACTCTCAATGTAGCCGGTGAACGAAGAGTGTCGCACACCAAGCTCGCTGTCACCGTGCGGTACCGACACTTCGGTGTTCTACTACGACGCGGAGAGGCGGGCCTGCCTCGAGGCCGGCATCGGCGGCTGCGGCCTCGCCAACTCCTACCGCTCCGAGGAGGAGTGCCAGAGGCGCTGTGGAGCCTTCAGGGGGCTCGGTAATAGCTTCAATTCCAGTCAAACCTATTACTATCTACTATCGAACTGAGGGCCTCGCCAAGTGACTTTTCTATAGAATAGAGAATACAACATAGAGGAGTCGCTAGCGCAGTGGCATAGCGCGCTTGGCCTGCGATTGCGTAAACTAAGCAATGTTCGCTAAGGTCATTGGATGGGTGACCAAAAATTTATTATCTCGAGTTCCTCCGTGCTTCGGAAGGCACGTTAAGCTGGTGGTCCCGACTGCATCTGCAGTCGTTAATACCCACCAACCCGCACTGGGCCAGCGTGGTGGGTTATGGCCCAATCTCCCTATATTCTTCCATCCATAAGGAAGGCTCGTGCCCCAGCAGAGGGGACATTAAAAGGGCTGGTGATGATGATGATGATGAGAGAATACAAAAGTATGAAACTTGTTTTCTCTGTAATAAGTCAGTTCCATACATTTGCCACTTGGCTAGTTCTCGGGGGAGGTCTATTCCCAACAGTGGGCGTCCCTTGCCTGAAATGATGATGATGATGAAGCAATCACAGCTACAATGGAAATCCTATCACCCCTAGATGCATGCCGCTCACCGCTCGACGTGGGTCTTTGCAACGAATCCGTAGTCAAGTACTACTGGAAGTCCAGCTCGGGCCGTTGCGAGCCATACGCCTACAGCGGCTGCGGTGGTGGCCCCAACAGGTTCTCCACTGCTGACGAATGTCAACGGATGTGCAGTCACTTGGGCCCTGGTGAGACGATCGAGAACTTTCTTTCTATTGCAAATCTATATCTTCCGGCTTCCAAATTAGAGATCGAGGCCTATTTTCATCCTGCTCTGGGATATTATCATTCGGCGCGGTGCGGAAAAGCAACTTTTCATTAGTTATACACTTGCACGATACTGTTTGCCAATATAAATGAACAATTTCTTCTACACCACCAAACATTTACACTGTATCCATATAGTATGGTTTGCGGATTTACTAACACATTGCCTTCCACTACCTTTAGAAATGTCCTAACACTATCAACGCATGAGTAAGTAGTTACTTATTACTGTGATCGGAATGAGATGATCTTTTTTACATAAACTAGTGTCAGACCGCCTTAAAAAACGAAGTAGGTACGATAAAAGTGAGCCAACTTATTCTTATCCGAGTCATCGTACAACAGATTAGCAAACATATGATGAAATTGAAATTAATTTTCCAAAAAATCGAAATCCGTCGTGGTTGAGCACTGGGAACGTATAGAAGATAGAGTTATCTTGACAGTATTAACGCCGGAATCCGGAGATGTAAAAACAAGGCGCTGAGAAAGCAGCCGTTAGATACTAGGAGAGTAGTAACGCGCGGGTGGTGGTAGACGCGGCATGCCTGGAGCCGGTGTCGCTGGGCGAGGCGTTAGGAAAGTACTAAAATAAACTAGACAATCAAATGACATAAAAAAAACGTAAAAAATATAAATAACAATAAATCATCCAAAGTATCGAAAGTCGTCATGGTAGAGCACTATAGGAACGAATAGAAGATAGAGTTATCTATCTAACGCCGGACTCGAACAAAGTGGCCGTTGGATACTAGGAGAGTAGTAACACGCGGGTGGTGGTAGACGCGGCATGCCTGGAGCCGGTGTCGGTGGGCGAGCCGTGCGGCGTGCCGGCGCAGCGCCGCTGGTACTACGAGGAGCGCGAGGCCCGCTGCCTGCCCTTCGTGTACGAGGGCTGCGGTGACCACGGCAACAACTTCCGCTCGCCCGAGGAATGCGCCGCGCGATGCCTCGTCGGGCCCCCTGGTACTGCTCAGTTCGCTTAAGACGCGCCGTGGTGTGACCCCATGACCTCAACGTTGTTGTTGTTGTTTAATTGTTGTTAGTGTCTTGTTCTGTTCGTGACTGTATTGCGTTAGGTACGGTAGCAAACGCTCTATGGAGTAAAATATTCAAGCGACTCCAAGCTCCGGCTTGTAGCGCCCTGTGTGGCTCTCCGCGGCAGTATATCTCCCCCTGGAAGATGCCTGCTGTGGAGATATCATCTCAGGGAGTCCCTCAAGCCTTGCTGAGGGCAGGGCCTTCGCCTCACCTAAAAAACCCGGTAAATGCTGTAAAGGACACCCGGCCAGCAGTTTAGGTCTTTCAAAAAAAATCATATGTTGACCCATGCAGTTTTTCAACTTGGTGTAAGAGCAACTTGCTTTGAAACGGAGGGTATACTATATTGTTAAAGCACTCATGTTACACCGCTTCTGCACTTGCTTGCACTTTTGTACTCCTGCACACTTTATTAAACATAACACACTCTCATTCTTCTTCGTTGATGTTATCTGTGCCGACTTTTTCTCGTTTCAAAATATGTACTCTTCTCTAATTGTTGCCATGCCAGTCTACAATGACCCAATGTTATCGATTTGTTTAATTCGCAAAGAATGTAGTGTCGTTCTGCAAAATCAGTTTTATAAACTTTACACGTGTGAAACGACATTTTTACAGCCCCTCTAGCCAAGTAGCCAATCTATACGAACGAATAGAGTACAAATCTGACGTATTACAGAGAAAACAATCAGAGAAGCTGCTGTTGAAAAGTTGGCATTTGTATTATTATATGGCAGTACTATTCGTTCAAATAGATTGGACACTTGTTGCCCCCAGTAGACCTAGCACGGGATGTGGACAAAATCTCTCTCCACCACTTGACAATGTTTTGTCTCAGGATTTAGTGGGAGTTAGGCTACTTTCATTCTTCAACGTGTCGCCGGTTGCGTGCGAACGCGACTGTCACAATTTGTATGATACTTCATAGTAGCTTTCATTTGTTCCGCGTGTGGCCACTTCCGTAGCTTTATACAAAATGCGCTGGTCGACCGATACACGCCGAACAATGAAAGGGGCCTTAGAGCGCGAGGAAAACATTTTCATTTCCCCGAGGAGATTTTCTCTACGTCCCGTGCTTAGTGGGCAGTTCTTTATTGAGCTATGTCCACGCGTCCAGATGAATCGGAGGGCAACGAGGTGCTGCCCGACTGCGACCGCTTCAACGAAGAGTGCGCGCGCATCCGCTGCGAGTACGGCGTGCAGCGCACGCGCACCGTGGACGGCTGTGAGCGCTGCTCCTGCGTGCAGGTATGGATAATCTTCTATATATAATCTTCTTATAAACAATATATTTGGTACATGGGGTATCAAGCCTGCACCTACCCTTGCTCATAGTCATATAATTACTGTGGTGATATTAAAAATTCAAAATTGTTATAAAATATTTTTAAATTTTTCATACATTTTGTTTTTCTGATCGATCTATTTGTATGGAGAATCCAATTTTTTTTACATATGAAATTTTTTGATGTCACCTTAGTATTGATATAGGTATGACTATGTTAGCATGGGTAGGTGCCGGATTAATACACCATGTACTAAACAAACACCTTGTATATAAAAATGAAATGCTGTTCGTTTGTCTCGCTAAAACTCTGAGAACGGCTGGGCCGATTTAGCTGATTTTGGTTTTGAAATGATTGTCTTGGGCCAGGCAAGGCAGAAAAGGTGAGAAAATAATTATGGAAATATTGCAAGGAAAATAGTATAAACAACAATTTCATTTTCCCATATAACTGTTTCCTGTCATACATTTGACGTTTATCCGTTCGGTACGGTAGAGTCGGGTTCGCTCGAGTATTGTGTTTGGGCATGACTGGACCAAATCGTTGCCATACATACATACATAAATCACGCCTATATACCCAAAGGGGCAGGCAGAGGTGAACTAGCACCCACGTTCCGCCAATTATGTTAGATCCCATGTAATAGGTGGCGAGCCTATTGCCATTTATCGGGCACAAATCGTAGCCACGGCTATGGGATAATTTATATGGCATAACAACCGTATGCCATGGTATGGTCGGCTAGTAATAATAATAATAATAATAATCATTTTTTACTTGTTCCTTACGAATTAGACAAGACAATCGGTATATTATTATGCACAGGTGGAGACGGACTGTGGGCCGCTACGAGCAGAGTGCGAGGCGCTCAAGTGCGCGTACGGTGTCGGTCGCTCCACCGGCCCCGACGGCTGCGAGAGGTACATAAAACATACACTATAATGGCGGTCAGAAAATGTTTACCACTTTAAGGATCACAATTGCATGCACACATTAGGTTACAAGTTCTAAATGTCTATTGTTAATAGGTTATCTTTGTTCTAGTGAAGTTTTGCTCTTGTCCAGAGGACGTTTAAACAATAATTTCAACAAATAAAGAAATGAGTTTCATCATCAAAAAGTGATTAATTTATACATACATACATATGTGCATGCCAGAGCTGATCTTACTAAAAAAACTTTTAACGATAGCTACAAATTCTGTATGCACCTGTTCTTTAGTCCAAAATTGATATCCTAGGATTGTATTTTTCAATTATTGCTTTTTCTACCGGCACCTACGCAATCAGTCTCACTTCGTGATTTTAAACCCAAGAATGTTGTTAGGTGCACGTGTACCGAGCATCCGTGCGCCAAGCAGCTGTGCCTGGCCAATGAGCGCTGCGTGGCTTCGCCCTACCGCGACCCCATCACACAGGAGGTGGCGTATACTGCCGACTGCCACGAAGGTTAGTACATAAAGATAGGAACACTAAAATGACTCATCGGCGTCTTCGACGATGAAAACACCGTCCGACACCAAAACCGACAAGACGACACCAGCACGACACCGGCCAAGTGGCCAATCTAGAGCAGAATAAAAATTTATGAAATTGATATATTACTGAGAAAACACCATGGCGACCGTCGTTTCAAATATGTACTCTTAGGGCCTGTTTCACAATCGACAAGTAAGGTCTAAGTAGCTTACTTCGCAGATCAATTGACATTATATTTCATATTATAACTGTCTAATTTTTTGCGAAGTAAGCTACTTAGAAATTACGAGGGCGGGTCAATAAATCCGTGACTTTTGGAATAAAATTGATAAATAAATCATTTTATTTTTCAACGTAGTCTACCTTGAGCTCTATACACTTTGTCCAACGCTTCTCCAATTTTTTTATCCCTTCCAAAAAATATGATTTGTCGAGGTTAAAAAAATTCAAAAAGTCACGGACCTATTGACCCGCCCTCGTACTTTTCAATTGTAAAACCTTAGTTGTCAAAAATTGACACTTGTTCGATAGAAACGGTCCATCGTTTGCCACTTAGCTATAGGGACCCTAGTTAGTCATGGTTATATTAAATCCAATTTCATTTTGTTTCATGCAGTTGAGGATTTTGGGTGAGTTAGTAAAATGATGAACAGGCATTGTTTATACCAAGTGATCTAAGTAATATATAGAGTACGCATTATACAGTACTCCGAACCGAAACGTCTTGGTTGGCAGAGTGGTATAGGCATCTGTTAACCACTATTTTCTTTGTAATTAGTTTTCTAAAATTTATCATCAACGCCCTGCCCTCATCCCATCCTATTTGGGGTCGGCGCAGTATGTCCTCTTTTTCCATTCTCTTCTGTCACTCGTCATCTCCTCATTCACATCCATCACCTTCATATCACACCTCACACAATCCATCCATCTTTTCAGTAGTCTTCTTCTATTCGATTTTAATTTCAACATTATATAAATGTTAGAAAAATTAGTACTTATTCCCGCGTCAAGATCATAATTATTCGAAATTCTTTTTCTAACCACCAAAATCTTTGTACTAATTTTTCTAACATTTATATAATGTTAAAATTAAAATCGAATAGTTTATAAAGCAAACCCAAGCTTAACCGAACGCACGGTTTTTGTAAAAATATCTGCTTTGGAATGTTTGCAATTTATTTCTACATTGCGAGGGTACCCGTTGGCTTACAACGTGAAGTGTAAAGGTTAGAAGAATTTCGGCAAGTTAATTAGTGTCTTGGGTGGCCGAGCGGTCAGGCACCTGCCCGGATAGCTGCGGACGCGGGTTCGATTCCCGCCTCAAGATTATAATTTTTCGAAATTCTTTTTCAAACCACCAAAATCTTAGTCTTCCTCTACTTCATTCATTTCAAACATTCATGTCCACAACTTTCTTAATCACAGTCATGGCATCACGTCTCATAACATGTCTATACCAAGCTAAACGGCTTCGTTTCATCTTCTCTGTTACTGGCACCGCTTTCAGACTCCCTCTTACGTACTCATTCCTTATCTTGTCCATTTTGGTCACTCCGCACATCCATCTGA
The DNA here is from genome assembly GCA_963931975.1 of Cataclysta lemnata. NCBI lineage: Eukaryota > Metazoa > Arthropoda > Insecta > Lepidoptera > Crambidae > Cataclysta > Cataclysta lemnata. The sequence goes on from OZ008355.1 coordinate 11,235,551, forward strand.
ACCTTCTCATCTCTGCCGCATGTAATTTTCTTTCATCCGTCTTTTTCACAGCCCAACATTGCGATCCATATATAACGAGAGGTCTTTTATCAGATTCGATAATGTTAAAAATCAAGCTAATAGCTTTGACTGGTTACCTCAGTGAACAAAACCGGCGTGTGCCCCGCGGACGAGTCGACCGAGCCCGCGGGCCACTGCCGCCGCGAGTGCAACGACGACGCCGACTGCCGAGGCGTGGGCAAGTGCTGCTCGCGGGGCTGCAGCCAGCTGTGCCTCGTGCCTCGGGCCGGCGAGGCCACCGCGCCCGCCACCGCGCCACCTCCCACCACCTCCACCTACTCGCCGGGTAAGATGTTGCGTTGCGTTGAAGGAGAAAGACATGTTTATTGAGGCCACACACACAACTAAACAGACAAAAATATCAAACATCTAATTAAGGTCTCAAATGAGCCCAGCTCAGCAGCCAGCCGGCTTCGCGACTAGCGCTGGTCTATACTAATATTATAAAACTAACGAGTTTGTTTGTTTGATGGAACGCGCTAATCACAGGAACTGCTGACTCAAATTCAAAAATTATTTTTGTGTTGGATACTCCAATTATTGAGGAAGGCTATATTATTATAATAACCGATCGATAGCTGCGAGCGACGACTAGTGCATGTATAAAACGTTGTTCCCGGCTGTTATGGGCCATTCTCCCTATAGGTACTCTCTCATCCATATGGAAGGCCTGTGCCCCAGCATTAGGGACATTAAAGGTCCGATGATGATGATGATGATGATACCTACTAATCATAAAATCAATGTTTGTATTACTGTGTGTTTAAGCTTAATGTTTACATCCATCACTTAGAACTGCCTCAAGCGCCTCAAGCCAATCCCCTGACGGAGCCAAACGTGGCAGTCCCCGAAGGCGGCAAGGCTACACTGCGCTGCCTGTTCCACGGCAACCCACCACCCAAAATCACATGGAGACGTGGAGAGATTACGGTGAGCAGAATGCTGTATCTTGGTGACGGAAAATAATTTGTCACACCTGACCAGAAAGTGGGCTTTTTTCCGCCTGCTACACGTACGGAAGATCGCACTTCCTGGTCAAGGGTTGACATAATAGTAGATTATATAAAGATGTGGATAGAGCGATCAGGGCAGATGCCTAGGTATACTACTCGGCTTACCATACGTACTGGTCGTGTGGTGCCTACAGACATCTGCCCGGATCGCAGAGGACGCAGGTTCGATTACCGCACCAAGACTATAATTTTTCTACTTTTTCTAACCACAATATTCTTTGTAATTTTTCTAACATTTTTAGGCGTAGGCGTAGCAGGCATTCTTTGTTTTACCGCCTTTGGTAATAAACGTACTGTTATTGATTGATGCCAGATCGACGGCGACGTTGGCCGCTACAGGCTCTTGTCCGACGGCGCTTTGGAAATAGTCTCTCTGTACCGCAACGATTCTGGAGTATACCTGTGTGTTGCTGAAAACATCCACGGTGTCTCCCGGCAGGAAATCAGGCTACAGGTCAATGGTGAGTCTGGGAATTCATCCAGAGTTGGGGAGTAAGGCAGGTGACGTATTTGCATCCCTATTGCGAGGTGATATTTTGGAACTAATACAAGGGTTTGGGTTGGTTTTGCTGTATGATTTTAGTAGATAGTCTAATGTTAATTAGGAACTACATTAACTACTTACCAAAGTTTGCGAATGAGGGCGTATATTAGATGACTAACGTAGTTTAAGGTAGTTAGTTTGTTTAACGTTTTTTGGTAACTTACTTCGTGCAATTTTTGTTCGAACTTCCAACATTGAAGTAAGTTATCACTATCGTAGACTGAATTTGTTAATTCAAGCTTCTTACTATCCTAGAACTATCTCTCTTATCTATCTTCCCAAACCATTCGAGAGCCGCTGGGATTTTTTCCGTTCTTTCCATTGGTTTACTTGCTGTTTCGAATTCCTCTGGCTATTTTGCACTGGATACTCTGAAAAGAGATTTGAGCTAACCTTATAACTTTGATTTTACCAAAATAGACGTAGGTAGTAAGAGAACTAGAAAACATAGTTCCTTTGGCAAAATAATTATGAATTTAAACTATTAATTAGTACGATTAATGGACGTCTAGATCTGCTAGACAAACTACAGGTTAATTTTCACTGGTTAACCTCCTCTAATGTCTGTGAGAAAGAATTTTAATTTGATTAACGAACTATGTTTAACTTCTGGCCGTAGAACAAAACAAGATTATAGACTCACTGAATCATTGAACACATAAAATCTTGTATCTCATAAATGAGTTGACTGACAGTGCTATCAGGGACATAAAATGTTTGTGTACACACTATGTCTGTCTGGGTGCATAAACAAACCTCTAGTGACCTCTCGACTCTATGGCGATAATGTTAACTTAATTGGAACCAGTGTTATTAAAATAAATTTTAAATTAATTTCACTAATAAATTTTGGTTTAACTAAATAAAAATAAAATACAGTGAAGATAAAACCAGTCCATATTGTACGTAATAATGATGTACCCGAGGTACATCATTATCTAAAATGTTGAATATCTCTGAAATACCTACATCTAGTATTTATCGGAACTTTAAGTCAAATCCATCCACTCTTACTTCACTCTTAATTTTTGCATTTTCATTTCATAAGTAGTTAGACAAAAAGTTATCACTGCAATATTACTATTTTCATCCAGAATTAGCGCCAGTCCCGTCAACACTCTTTATCTATTGCCATTAGCACAATTAGCGTTTCTAAGCGAGTATCTAGTAAAGAGCGCGGTACACAGTCGGTACAGCGATGCTCCCGCGCGGTTGTCTGTGTCTCCCAGCGGCTCTGGCGTTCGCGCTATCCTGCGCGTGCGTCGCTCAAGGTTAAAGATACGATACATCTAATATCTAGTGATTAACAACGCACTGTCTTGTTTTGATTTTTCCTGACCTCTGACCTCTGTTGACTTAATTTAGCACACAACTAAGAGCATTGAACTTTAAAATTGACCAGTAAAATGTCAGGAAATATCAAAACTGACCCTAACCTCATCTCTCGAACCATCTAAGTAGTGTCCGCTTAGTAGTTAACAGCCGAATGTTATTGAACGATCACGCTCGCCGAGCTGCGTCCTTCAGTAAATCGGGTAGAGTAGAGTAGAGCACTAACCGGGGGAGTGGGTAGATCCGGTGGAGGCGCCGGTGGGGATCTCGGGCGAGGCGAACGCGGTGGTGACGGGCGAGCTGGGCCGCAGCCTCAACCTGCGCTGCCTCGCGTTCGGGTACCCGCAGCCGTCCATCTACTGGTACCGCGGGCGAGTGATGCTGCCGTACAGCAGCGAGTTGTACGAGGCGCGCGGGAACGTGCTCCAGATACGAAGGCTGGACGTGGACACGCTGGGCGAGTACGCGTGCCAGGCGTACAACGGCGTGGGCAAGGCGGCCTTGTGGGCGGTCCAGGTCCGCGCCTACCGCCCCGACACCGACCCGCAAGGGGGCAACGAACTCCTCGTGGAGAGGACGCCGGCTGCGCCCGCGCCGCCTTCGCCCGCCGCCACCGCCCCTACTACGCCGCCGCCGGAGGTTGACATGCCCGTCTACACTGGTAAGCACTGGCAGTTCTATCGCAACGTGACCAAAGACACAGTATCTATAGTTGGAATGGAAAACGAAACATGCATTTGAATTGATACTTGTAAACCAATAAATTGAAGTGGTTCCTCCAATCACTCAGTATTTAATACATTAATGTAGAGACGGATTAGACATAGATCCATTTAATTTAAGTTTTCCATAATATTATATCCTTAATACTTATATATTTTTCGTATAGTAAAGGCTTCACTTTCCACGCCAAATATTATTGTACAAATGAACCAAATCAATTGAAGGGGTTGAGATACATACCTATTATTATTAATTTATGTACACAATTTTTATTATCAAAACTCAACGAAGCAAGGCTCATCTCGTCATTACCTTTTTTAGGTATTATTGAAGATCTGTCTACGGATTTCATCCGGATAAATTTTTTCCATCAAATCCGTTGAGTACCTACATTCGTTGAATGATGAATGTGATTGTTCACTGTATTGTGATATTGGTGTAGGCACACTCGAAGCATTAAATGCCACATAAATTGTATTATACATATAAATGTCCCGCTAAAGCTGTGTCAAAACTGTCGAATCATAATGAATATTTCTTGCAAATTACAGATTCCCTCGACGATGTTATCTTTATATTTAGTAGTGCTTTGTAGTGTTTATTTGTTCTGTGTTGGATGATTTGGGCATGCTGCATGTTACCTAATTTTTGCATGGCTTATTTTTAATGTTTTTGGAGGTGATGGGTGTTTGTTTATACTTATTTAGTATCTTTTACCATAGATATCGATGAATTCGTATTATTTTTATTCTTTAAAGTTTATATAGGTATGTAGTAAGTATAGAATAATATTAAAGTGTATGTTCAGTATAGTATAATAAATTTATGTACAATAAGCAATATTATTGATAGTTGTATGTTCGTTTGATTAAACCTCACGCAGTTACGTTCATAATAAGATGACATGGCGTGATTGAGGGTTAGGTTAGACAAACATAAACGTAAACAAAGTGATATAGGTCGAAATATTACTTAGAAATATAATAATATGTATTTTGTTTATAAAGATTAACTATGTGAGATCTATATATCAATATAACTTGTTAATTATTTTTCAAAACTAATATCGTAAATTGACAACACCGCGACTCGGCCAAACAAGAACTTGTCGAAATTGGTCATTATTCTAAAATGAACAATTTTATGTCACTCCTGACCAGAAAGTGGCCTTTTCCGCCCACTGCCGCACGCAAAATCCCAATCCCTGGTCAGGGGATGACATAAAACTATGCACTTTTACCTCGGGCGGTAAAAAAGAAAGCCTCGGGTCGCTTAATAGACAAATACTTACGACCTGAGACATTTTTTGTTTCACCGCCCTTAGCAATAAACGGACTGTTTTATTTATTTATTTATAACGTGTACAGTGCCAGTGAACACGAGTATAAGCGGGGGCTCTCAAACGCTGGCCGCGGGCGGTCAGCTGAGCGTGCGATGCAACGTGGACGGCTTCCCGCTGCCCGAGGTCATCTGGACCAAAGACGACGGGGTGCTCACGCCCTCGGACCGCCTGCAACTCACTGGTACGTAATGGTCGTCGAAGAAAGATGGCACTAGTCACAATAACAAGTTCAGTACTGCCGCGCTTACGAAGGACACATGGATTTTTAGCGGGATTGAGTTAATTAAATAAATATTTGAAATCTGGAAAACAAGTAATATAACTTTCCCATGGAGACCATTTCAATATAGGTACGGTTCTGGACATACAAGTTTACTAAGAAAAAAAAACTTTTAACGCGTTTTTTTTTTAAAGTTGTAAAAAGGTAGATATGAATGCGTTTTTCGTAAGCGCGGCAGAGTATAATTCCAGACTGTATCAATATCTACTAGCAATGTACTGCGACTTTCGTGTCCGATAAATGGCAATAGGTTCACCACCTATTACATGGGACCTAACATAATTGGCGAAACGTGGGTGTTAATTTACCTCTGCCTACCCCTTTTCAGGGATATAGGCGTGATTTATGTATGTATGTCTTCTTCTTCTTCTCCCTGCCCTGTTCCCAGTCTATCTGGGGTCGGCGCAGCATGTTTCCTCTTCCATTCATACGGTCAGACGTCATCAAGCCATCCACTCCCTTTTGATTCATATCATCCATCACACCGTAAAGGTGCTAGTGATGAATGAATGTATAGAAAAGAGACGGAGCGGACGATGTCGAGAGACCGATGAACGGAGAGAGTGATTGGAATGACAACATTCCAATCCATACTGCACAAAGTTTTGGCTGAGGTTTTACAGCCGGCCGCCTGCCTGACACCAACCCTCTTTGGGTATGCTGTTGTTGGTGGTTTGCCCTCCACCGTTCGGGTGCCCCAAGGTGCTTATTGGTCTACACCGGGCAATCTCCCTTAGTCGACTTTTACGACACCCACGGGATGAGCCGGGGCTGGCCTATTCTACGTTATTTGTTCCCTCCCAGGCCAGCATAAAATGATTTATGTATGTATGTATAAATACATATTTTTTACATTCACTGCAAGAGACGTAAGGGAGAAGAGAGTTGCGGCACAGTAGTTTCCTACTTCTTCTGCCTGCCCTTATTCTACTCAAGGAGGGTCGGTACAACATGTCTTCTTCTTCCACACTCCTTTATTCCAGACGCTTTTATATGCAATTTTATCTTCTTTGCGTCTTAAGTTCATTAATTCGTAGTTTATTTTAACTGTAACTTAATGTGCTTATTTGCTCTGTTCATACCGTTTGTTAGTCTTCGCCTATTATAAATGAATAAAATAAATCTTTTCAGAATCGCGACTGACGCTGACCGGTTTGACTGTGGCCGACAGCGGCGTGTATGGCTGTCATGCACGCAACATATATAGCTCACATTCCTCGACAGTTTCTGTCACAGTTCAAGGTAATTATTGCTATATTATACCTCTAGGTAAATATTATAAGATACTCAATACTTAATCTTTGTTGGCTTCTACACTTTATATCCAATTTTGTCAGCATTATGATTACGTGTAGGTATGTTACTTTAAAAAATATATAAAATGATAAATAATATTAAGTGCATTGTTTTGTGATTTAGATGTGACGGTGCCGGTGTTCTGTACGGACAGTCCGTTCTTCGCGGACTGTCAGCTGATCGTGCGCAGCAAGTATTGTCACCACCAATATTACTCCAAGTAAGTTTATTTTTAGAATAAGTAGTTATGAAATGAGTAGCCCCTCGTAAGCTATTTAAGTCGAAATTGCAACCACTGAGAGCAGGCAGACCGACATCCTTTATATTAGGGGACTACTCTACAAACTGTAAAAGTAAATCTAACCGTCTCCATGATCGGTATGAAAAATCGAGTGACCGTGTAAGACTAAGTAGAGTGGATTTTAAATGAATGGACCTGTATGAATGGATGCGTAGATCTATTATTGATTTTTGTTTATATATTCCGCATTATTGTGTTCCGACAATTTATGTTAAGATGCCAGCCCCTCTGTGGTTGAGGGTTCCAGGTGAAGCTTGATTCCATCTTCGGCCCTTGTCGTCACTTGCTATCTAGTGAGATGAAGCGCAAGAGCTTACCTGTCTAGAATAAAAATAAAAACCCGCTCACGCGCCTTAAACGCGCTTCTGAGGCGTGACGCTTCTGAGACGTTCTTGAAGGGCTAATAGGGGACTTGTCGAAACCCTGGTCTGGTCGTAAGGCCAGTCGATGTTTGATACATAGTCACAATTCATTCATTAAAATAATAGTGGTCATCAAGGTTAAAGCGTCACAGATAACTCCGCTCAGATAACTAGAACACCAACAAACTTGCTAAATACTAGAAACTTGCCGCCGATGCTGCTCAAATGAAATACGTCAACATAAACTTTGACCTCCTTTTCTTTGTAATAAAGTCAAACCAATAATTTGCAAATGAAAATCAAACAATAAAGGTAGTTCACCTAGTTAAAGGACATAATTAAGTTCCAAAACACAATAGACGAAATCTCTTAGCAATTTCATGGATTCACCGTGCGAGTGCCTGGTCCATAGTGTGCCACAGAGGGGAGTCAGTGGCAGCGCTTGGGACTTGTGACCCAGGTTTAGGTTTAAGGGGGTCCCTTGACAACTAGTCAACACTCACCTTCACCACCACCATACAATTAAAGTTTTTAAGCGTTTCTTTGTTCTCATATCTATTATTTTCTTTTTCCAGATTCTGCTGCAAGTCTTGCGTGGAAGCTGGCCAGTTAAACCCTCTAGAGTTGAGCCCTCAGTCTGATGCACCCTGGAAAAAGAAATAGATTCACAACCTTTAGATACTCTCTGTCCAATTGATTATTAATCGCAATATTTAGCAATCTTAAGACATTTAATAATGTCGCTTAAAATATTAGAAAGGCAGAGAAATTTTAATTTGTATAAGATAAGGTTCTAACTGTAAAGGAAAAAAAATATTGAAATTATATTGCTTGAATAACCCTTTCATATTCCTAATAATAACAATACACAGAGAGTATCATTATACAATCTCTATTTCAATACGGAGTTTGTTATCCCGAATTATGAAATTATCTCGGCCTGAATCACAATTTTACTACATAACATCTGTTAGGCTCTCTACTATAATTTGTAATAGCATAGACTCTTCCAGGGATGACAAGGTCATTTTAGTAGCAAAGTGCCATAAACTGTTAGCTAGTGTGTTTTTCTTAAAATTTATCTCGGAACTATAGGTATTTAAAAGCTTGAGTTATGTAAGCAAACTACAATGTTTGACTTATCCAGAATCTGTTTTGTTAGTAACTGTAATGTACCATTCGTTCTTAGTGTAGTTAGGAAATAGTCGCAATGTACATAAATAAATATTATTTTCATAACATTTCACTGGTAATTCCATCTGTGATGGAATTTTACTGTGTAGTAATCGATTAGTCGTGAAGAGATATAATAAGTAAATTATTTATATCGTAAGGTGTTTTAGAACAAATGCTTAGATTGTTGGTGTTAAGATAGCGTCAGTATATGCGACTACAGAGTCATAATTATTTTGTTTAAGTGAATTCTTTTATGTGACAGTGTAAATAGTGAAAAATAAAATGCGCAATAAAAGTTATAATTTAAATGTGAAAATGTATTTTTATTATTACACTTACTTACACTTTTAACCGCCTCGTCTCAATGATCTAGTAGCTCGCCCACTGGAATTAAGAGGTTCGATCCCCAGGGAGTAGCATTCCCTCTGTGGTTGAGGGTTCCAGATGACGTTCGATTCCAACTTCGACTCATATACTAGACTAGCATAAAAAACATTTTACTTTGGCATAAAATTGAAAATTTTTCTTATTGGAGTAGCTTGATGGCGCAGTGGCTTAGCGCGCTCGACCTGTGATTGTGTAAACTAAGCAATGTTTAAGGCTAGTTTTAAGATTTTTTTTTGTTAGCCTATAAGATCCCACTGGAGGGCAAAGGCAGGAGAGTCATTAGATAGGTGACCAAAAATACCACCACGCCCGAAGCAATAACATTTATAAAAAGTGATCGACAGAAACATGTCAAAAGACCGATTAACGGAGATTGGGCTTAACTTTTTAATCCATAATGGTTTTGGTAAGGCGCTGTCTCCACGAGCGAGAGAACCGCGGCGATATTATTGTCGTGCCACGTATTTCTATTATACTCTCTATGAGCGCGTCTCCACACGGCGATGTTATCGCGACGATGCGACGAGTGGCAATGTTCGTAACGTTGCGCTCTCGCAGCGAGTGCAAATCTTTCAACAATAGCTCCACGCGTCGTCAGAAAATGCGGCGATTCCGTTACGAGTCGACATGTTAATTCAGCAGAATTCTGACAGTAATCAATCTTTGCCAATTCAGAAATAATAAACCTTTTTTGATTTTGTTGAATATCCGCGGACACGCTGTGATTCCGTCACGAGATGGATACGCTGACGAAATAATCGCTCGTTCGTGGAGATTACCCGACGATAGAAGAGCGTACTCGTCGCGATTCTCTCGCTCGTGGAGACACCGCCTTAAAGTTTTACAGCGAATGCTGTTGTTGATTTGCCGTCTAACTGCCGAACTCAGAGACGTCAATTAACTTTAATGAGTATTTAATGTCAAAATTGTTCATTCAAATCTAGACCATAGACTCGGCAAGAATAGCGACTAGTTTTGAATTGTCACTTTTTGACGTTAAGTACTCATTAAGGCTTAGATTATATACCTGTAGATGGAGCCATCGCGTGGCCACTCATGAAACAGCTATATATTTTTTTTAAATTGTCAGTGTTACTATTACGCAAAAATTTCCCAAAATATGGGTAAAACAGTATACACATTAGCTCCTTCGTTCGCTTAGGCCTTGCTCGTCCCACATCTCCGTTCACTTCAGATATATATTTTTCTTCAATTTACTTTCAAACATCCTTTCTACATGACCGAACCATTTAAGCATCCCTTTTTAATTCCTATCACTATATCTTCTTTCCAACCACATCGCTCTCTTATCACGCTATTGTATAATCTGCCACTCAATTTTATACACGCCATATTCCTTAAGGCACTCATTTCAACTGCATTAATTCTACTTTCGTGCCTATTCTCCAATACCCAATTCACTTGTATACATCAGTGCTGGGACCAGCACACCGTCGTGCACAGCCAATCGTGCCTTTTCAGACATCTTCTAACCGCTCTTAAAGTCGAGTCTCAATGTAACTGACACATTTTCCATCTCTCGTAAATACACCTCCTAAATCTAGATACAAACTCTTTCACTTGCTCAACCTTTTTGCCTCCAAGCAAAATGTCACACATTAATTGCATTATCCTATTAACTGCAAGTGTCCTACAATTGGTGATAAAGGAAACAAGACAGTATTCAGGGCAATTTAGTTTATTTGAAATAATTTGCAGGAGCGCACAAAGCTTCTTTATTCATTTTTCTTTTTTTTTCAAAGCTTCTTTATTCAGTTTTTTATCCACAGATCGTTTAAGAAAATCAGCATTACCTATATTAATATTTGCCAATATATTGTCTTCCGACTTAATTTGCATTTTACACTTTAATTCTGCCAAAATATTTTCTAAGCGAGCTGTCTTTTTTTTAATTCTTCGTTTAGACTCTCGCAATGCACGGACTTTTTTGAGTAGTTTATCGGATTTCATCTTCTCTTTTTGCAACAGATGCATAAGCTTTTCTTCCCTCTCTGAGATAGACTTCAATGTTTGTTTAAAACTACGTCTTTCCATTCGTGTTCTATTATTTACATTACTTACCACCTGAAATAAAATTTAGAATGTATATTACGAAAAACGGGTTAAACATAAATCTGTACCATTTTTTCAAAATAAAAGATGTAGGGCGTCTTCCTAATTGGCATTAACACCGATTTGGGTGCAAAATTGATACGGAGATGGCATAAATACTGTCTAAAATATTTGTCTCTTATAAAATATGAGGACACGCTAAGTGTATGGCGGCATTTTAATTGACATATATGATTTACTATGACACGATGCATACTTAACATGTTATTAAAATAGACATAAATACATATTTATTAGCACTAACCAAGCTATAGTCGTGGTGACTCGTTGAGGGTTGTGTGACATAGCTTCATTTCTATCATCTGCACACGGGTCAGGTTGAATCTTAATCTGCATTTAAATCAGTATGTATTAGTTGTATAACTCGTTTACTAAGTACAAATAAAAAGTAGTATATTTACTTACATGTATATGGTTTTTAGGCAGTGAATAGGGTTTAAGTTGTACTTTCTTTTTTTTGTTTAAAAATGATTCCTTATTAAAATGAATGGAACAAATCCTCGCAAATTTCGATGGTTTCCAATTTTGTCGTCCTGTAGCGTCCGCCCATTTTGCATTGATATTACTATTAGCAGGAAATCTAAAATGTTAATACAATATTCACCAAAATGGAAAACGGGGTAAATGAAATTCACTACATGACAACCCGAAATTCTTATCGTCTTCAAGCTATTTTTAAAACAATATGTGAAAACGCGCATTATTTAAGAATTAAATGTTTTATTTATTTAATTTAACACCTAAAACACATCTAAGTACTCATAAATTAATAAAAATGCAACTTTGCCAGATTGAATGACACAACGATTTTATTGTTTGTCACAATGTTCATTGTGACAAACATTGAAAACAGGCCACGGTGACAGGGACAAAAAATGTCATCTTCTTTCTTTATTCTTTGCACAGGTTTTATATCTAGCCATCTCACTTCAACACTTTGATGACGTCATATGGCTCCATCTACAGGTATATAATCTAAGCATTAAGGTTATTTGACGTCACTGAGTGCGGCAGTAAGTGGCAAACGTTTCTAACGAACAAATTAATTTTTGACATCTACTTTGACATGACGGTCGCCATGTTGTTTTTCTCAGTAATACGTCATCCATTTTAATTCTTCTATGCTATGGTGGTCAGCTTGGAAGCTCCATTTAAGGCCTCCGTGGTTCGATCGATCGCAATCAAAACATTGTTCGTAGGGCGATTGTTTGGATGTCTAACAAATTTAGGTAGGCGATAAATGAATAAAAACTAACTAAGCATCACTTAATTATACACTATCATGCCTTTGATAGAAAATAGACCGACTTTAAAACGTGGGTGACAAAAAAAACACAAAAAGTGCGATAACATATTTTTTATTTACATTCAAAAATTCACAGTCAATTACAACAAGGGGCGCCCCGCAACCACTCGGGCGTTGCGATGGCACGGGACGCCCCACCTGACCACTGATGATTTTTATATACAAATCGTTCACAATACACAATTAGGGTCGGAAGTCGCGCGTCCATTCCGCCGGCGAACGTGCGTTTAGGCGCCGGAACATAGTCCAAATCATATTATTGTCAGTTCAATCACATAATAAAATTAAATAAAACACATTAATTCAAACCGCGAAAGGCTAGGCCCGTACATAATTCGACTACGAGTGCGTACTCACAATAATAATAGGTACAATACAGTAATAATAATTTACTAAACTCTTGGAGCTGTTGGAGCGCAGGAGGCGCCTCCCGAAGCGGATAAATTAAACACGATACAATATTATATACATAAAATTATATTGTAATATACAGAGGCACGCCTGCCCAGT